>LUCH01018398.1:0-14869 GCA_013368495.1 Paragonimus heterotremus
GATTAACCACGAAGGGTATCCTACCATGTTTGTAGGTTAATTATCTATCTAAATTATACACTAGATCTGCCTAAATATCAGTGTTCCTGGTAAATGCCGGCTGACTAGATATAATCTCTAAAAAAGATTACACATGACGTTATCGGATGGTTGTTTCTATCTACGATCCACAGGCGACGGTGTAAAAATGGGTAATGTGCCCAACTCTATCATCGACAACCCTTGTAATGTCCAATTTATCTTTCGCGGACTACGTTGGATTGTCGCTAGTAATTTGTACCCAACCCACCAATCATCTAGCTGATAGCTAGTGGCCCAATTTTAGTCTCATTATTTTCTCAACGATACTATTACTTCGCAGATGTGGCATTTCAGCTACGGTCCTTATTTTTCGTATCATAGGTAGCTGCGATTCCGATTATTGTTGTTCTATGTTTACGCTAGCTGCAGACATCACTGATGGTTTTCAGTACATTTTCCAATTTTCAACTGCCCATCTTCCTCCTTTAAGGTCCATGAGTACCGTCTCAGCAGCTCCAAGATTGTCAGACAACGGGTTGTCAGTGTGGCTTGATAACTACGTTACAGCGCCGGACAATTGCAGTCAGTAAAAATCATAATGTTTAGTTCCCGTGTTGGAAGCACGTGTAATAATGGGTTGTTCATGTTGACTGTTTCGGCTCAACCTTTGAATTAGTTACTGATGATTTTGGCCGAAGGCACATCCGGCTAAATTAGCTACAATCTGAAGAACTCGGTTTGGATCACGAGGTGTGTAAACAAGAACGCTGTGTCGTAGCCGGTCAACACAGGCTGTTTGGAAATGATGCAATCCTAGCAATCATTGTCGGTTGAGTGCCAGCATAATTAACGGAAGCAGTGTATTTCATAGGCATGTAGAAACCAGCCAAACAGAATGGTGCCCGGCTAGCACTTATTATTAAAAACCAAACGGTAATGAAAATAGAGGCTAAGCCAGTTGATTCCCGTGTACCGATATCGGCTTTAGGAAGCAACGTTTATAGAGAAAACACTTACGGTTGGCAAGGTACGGAGGAATTTCTGGTTTCAGCTTCGTGACGGATATTGCAAATTAATAGCTACACTAAGGTAACAATAGACAAAAAGTCGAAATCTTCAAATAATGCATAATTGCGTGTGACTATCAAGAGCATTGTTTGTTCTATTCGTCATATAATTCTCCCCTATAAGTTTATTAAGTATTACGTATATTTTCGTCATTCCATAGAACGGGGTTGAAAAATTGTTGAGTCCCTGCTAGCACAATTAGGGGTAATTTAGGGTAAATCCCTAATTTGGTCCAATGGACCAATCCGGAGACCATTTAGGGATTTGTTAGGTATTTGGGACGCATTCCCAAACTTTTCCCTAACTAGAGTAACGTACTAATTATCTGATTGGTCCATTTCCGACACCCTAAAATTTCCCTAAATTAACCTTAAACCACCCAATTTTTCCCTAAATTAACCCTAGATTAGCGAAGTTTTCCCTAAATTAACCCGAAACGAGCGAACTTTTCCCTAAATTAACCCTAAACGACCGATCTTTTCCCTAAATTAACCCTAAACGACCGATTTTTTCCCTAAATTAACCCTAAACGATCGATTTTGTCTCTAAGTAAACCGTAAACAATCGATTTTCCCCATCAATTAGCCCGAAACGACGAAACTTCTCCCTATAAACACCGTAAACTGCATAAAGAAACCGCTAATTAACCTGACGCGACATAATTCAATGGGCACAACATATACACTTCATCTAATGAGTGCTACCACAACGTCGTCAGCCGTTCTCACGCTGATACACTGGGTAAACAGAAAATCCATCGGACAGGAATACAGTATATTGCATTTAATGAATTGTACAGAATGGTTTTCCCACATGCATCTCATCCTTTTGTCTGCGAATCCGTCCCCTGTGGAGAAAAAGAACAAGGAACACGTGAATACATTACATACCCACAGGTGACACGCACTCTCACAAGGTAGAAATCATAAATAGCCAAATTATGCAACTCTTAATGCTTTCAACATTACATTCATGCTGCATTATAACACAATCAATTAAGACTTATGGTTTGCACTATTGAACAACGTGGAAAATCCACTGTAGGTGCAAACGCATGACAGACCCACAGGTGACACGCACTGTCACAAGGTAGAAATCATAAATATCTGAATCACACCGCTCTTAATGCTCCTAACTTAATACTCTTAACTGCTTACTTCAATCGCTGTCTTCTGTTTTCTCAATCGATACCTTCCACCACGGTCACGGGCGTTGTAAAACCAACATTTCATCCACTTGTTTACTTCATCCCGCCCTGTCTCCGGACTCATCCCTCGCGACAAAATAGTTTCTACGGTGAAAATACACGGGGTAAATGTAACATTTTACTAACCTTCTATCACGCGTCGTAGAACTGAGTCATTGAAGGCAATTTTGTTTCGTCCTCCAGTATAAGACATCTGCATACATCAGTATACACCTCGTTGGTCGCACTTATCACAGCCGTAGTATGCACCATGTCCACGTACCTGTTTTACGTAAGAGCGAGCAGGTGTATCACAGATTACCGCCTTCAAAAAGACCGTTACGAGAACATTGTTAATGTATATACCATTGGTAACCACGTCCGACAATTCCTGCGGTACATCTGAAAGATACACGCTGACGTTTTCCGGTTTGCTTCTCCCTCCATACACATCGACTACGAAGAGTTCCGTTACGAGGGGCTCATTCAGGCGACAAAGCACCGGCCATATTGTCGTCTTCCCCGCATTCGTTGGTGCTAAACCATCGATATTCAACTGGATACCAACAGACGTCACATGCTGTAGCTGGCATGTTGAAACAGCATTCACTATGCCTTTAACCAATCCTAAGTGAACGTATTAGCCCGGATGAACGGCACATATGGGCGAACTTCTCGGTGTCGACAACAGAGTTCTGGCATCACTGGGCAACTCTGGTATTCTTTCCTTCAAGATGCGTAGAAGCCTTGTAACCTGCAATTTGGGAGTGTTGCTTGAAATCACCCAGTCTCGAAGGCGGTCAACAATGCCAGCGTCAGGAAAATCAGCATCTCCATCTTGCAGGCCAGGTCCGGGTGAGTTTTCCGGTACATCTGAAATCAATCAATCATTGATTATTTATATTAATGTTACCTTCTGCGAGCGATTGTGATGCATGTTCACGTTCAAACACCGCGTTGGGTGGAGAACGCTGGACAACGCCCACATTCTCCAAGGACTCCTGCACATTACGATGGAATTCGGTAAGTGAACGTTGAACATTCCGATAAATGGTGGATCGACTAGCGAACATTTTAGAAAACCACTAACAGTTCAATTAATACAGCAATGTCTTTTACCTCAGCGTTATCATCATGGTTATCAGACATATTGACAACTCAGACAAACCTTAATCAGCGTGCATAGGCAACAATTTGAACACACCGCGCCTGAATAATTGAAGCGGTTAGACTTCGTCTAAACAACAACCACTTTATACGTACAACAATCGCTTCTTCAATTGTGCAGCAATTCCCTCTTGTCACATGCTTCCAGTATTACATTAGTAAGGATTATGGTGCCGCCAAGAACGTTGTATACATTTTCCAGAACAATCACGTTATTGGCCGATAAATTCATCCCTAATATTTCCCGATACAACCCTAAATTACCCCTACATACTTCCCTCATTGGTTCTAGCAGGGAACCACGCTATTGGCCCATAAATTCATCCCTAATATTTCCCGAAACAACCCTAAATTACCCCTAAATAATTCCCTAATTGGTGCTAGCAGGGGTTGGCCAGGATCTGTCGCATTTTTCTAAAATTGCTTGGCTTAGTTTTATTAGTCTTGGAAGACCGCTCTATCTTGAATAAATAGAATTGATCATCTTAATTCTTATAACGGTTACTGCAATATTTTTCCATATCATTATTCAGTCTGGGCCCCGTAAACTCTCCAGTGACAAAGTTGGACACTTCCCTGTACATTTTTTCCTGAATAACCCAATTCCCGTCATCGCTCGAACGGTCGTTTTATTCCGACGCAACCATCGACTATTCATTTGAATGAGCTCAACTTTATTTGATCGTTCCACATTATTCAGCGGTGCTTAATTGTCCATTTTGTTTTACGGGCACACTCTTTGGTCGTTTTCTGAGGATTTTCCTATGAGTCCCAGTCGTAGACCGTGATATCTGGAGTCATCGTAGCTAAAAGTTTTCAACACTTTCCAGTGGTGGTAGCTGACGTAAAAGTTAAAATCCACGAAATCTGTTATCGACTCATACTTCCTTTTTAATCGACCGATAATAAAAAAGACCACAGCTTGTGTTGCTTCTAAAATTGTACTTGACTTCTGTTATTTTGGTTTGCGTGTGACAAAATCGCTGTCTGTTGGCATAGAGGTGTATGTATATGTTAGTGTAACTGCATGCGTCAAGTAACGACTGTCGTGTGTTTGATGGGAAACCAGTTAGCATGTTTCCTGCCTTCATTTATTCCCTTCATGTTGATCCTACTTCTTCCCGCATTGTATATCTTCGTAGTGATTGCGAGCGATTATTGTAAAGATTAACACGCTGATTCAGATTACGTGCACGACAAACTCATCTAACCGCGGACGTTAATACTGATGTACTAGGGAAGCTTGGTATCGTTGACTTGTGGAACCTTGCGATCGCATGGTTTTCTTCCTTACTTCCCATTAACGGACCTTTGTTTAGGTGAACCTCAGTGTCATTTGCGCTTGACTGCTTCGCCACTGCACCACTGCTGCACTTGACCATATCCACTTGAACAGTTAGTATCAAGGGTTTTTATTATTCTCTATTTATTGCAAAATAATGCTGTTGTGTAGTATCACCATGTTAGTAAGAAATTCGTCTTTACGACCGCCAACCTTTTTATCCGAATCCGTCGCTCAATAGGTACAGAATTTATAAACACTCGCTGCAGTACGGACGCGACTATTCCAGATATACCGTACACAAGATCGTTGCCAGCAGACTAAGCGTAGCTCAAAGGACCACTAGAAGTTCGGGACTAACGACATACACTGATGTAAAAAGGTTAATTCTCAATGAAATGCATTTACCTATCGTTTTATATCCAATAATTAGTTTTACGGATTAGCGTGATTTCACATTTTCGTTGACTTTTCATCGACTATTATCTGGATGAACTTGCTCAAATTTCCTGTTTACTCATTTGGAATATAACAGCAAAACAAATTTCCGGCAACGGGGTTGAGAGATTTTGAGAACTGGAACAAGTCACAAAATTATAGTCATTTCGGTAACTTGAAAGACCATGATTCTCTTAACGATTACACAGTGATTTTTGATCTACCGATACGACTGAAATATTTTCCATATTCGGGGTCGGAGATTTTATTTTCTTATACATTTACTTATTTAGTACCTTAAGAAATCCGGTTTTTGGGAAGCCTTCTGAATAACCGTTTCGAAAATAAATTATATTCCCTGTCGTTGGATATTGAGCAAGACACAGTTAGACCAAAAGATTGTGCGTAACACAGCGTGAACTTGAATCGTTAGCGAACGAGTCAATAGTACTTGAATTCCTCAGTATCCAGCCTGTATACCTTGCTCGTCGACGAGGATGGATAACAACGCCGTGCTGTCATGAAAGTTCGGCGCCCTTCGAGGATGACGAAGTCGGACATTGTGGAAGCTGCCAACGCTCATGAAAATTGTGGTGCTATCGAGGCCGTTCATGCTTCCCTAAACCAGCAATGTGCCACCAAACAATCAAGGGTTTCTCCGCCAGACGACAGCTCGGCAATTATCTGCGAATCATTCGTCGTTTTGAACGGGAACCAGTTGGACGATCATGCATGTGGTGACGTTCCCCCTTCCCTCAACCTTCATCGTTCAAAGTTTTCGAACGATTTGTTTATGCCAAGTGACTTAAATGTTTCTAAAAACTTAAACACAATGACAGGGCACCGCATGAGCCGAGTGTTGTTCAGCATAATTGCTATTTGTTTGGGGCCACTGGGAC
The DNA here is from genome assembly GCA_013368495.1 of Paragonimus heterotremus. Lineage (NCBI taxonomy): Eukaryota > Metazoa > Platyhelminthes > Trematoda > Plagiorchiida > Troglotrematidae > Paragonimus > Paragonimus heterotremus. The sequence goes on from LUCH01018398.1 coordinate 6,062, forward strand.
TAAGCAACCATCCCGCCCTGGGATAGCGACAGGGACGGTGGTGGTCCATCCGGGGAAGTTGGAGAATGTGTCCAAATCGTCCGCCCTTTTTCCCGTTCGGCTTAATCGTTTTCTGATGAAGGTTCAGGATGAAGTTCCTGATGATCTGTTAGAAGAAGAGCTGATTCTGAAAGCAGGGAGATAGACTTGAGACGTAGACTGCTGAAGCTGCATTACAGGTCCCGTAAGCCTGTGGAAATCGAACCAGTCCCGTATGTCGGGACCAGATTTAGTACAACGCTAAGAGATACTCTCGGCCCTCGTTCAACAACGGGCCTCAGTAACAAACCCCTTCAGTTCATACCCTGTTGAGTCGTTAGAGCGGGCCCTGAGATCTTTTATTCCTGGGGCTAGTCTTCTGAAAATTGAGATGGACAGTTTCGATAGATCCCCAAGGAATTACTTTACCGTTGTCAGAAATTTTGAAGGTGACGCAGCACATAGGTTGGTCGACGAGTGATCGAAGTTTCCGTATTTGTTGCATTATTGTCGTGATAGGGGGAAAGAGGCAATTAAGCACTACACACTCTTGCCGAAGGAGGTGGGGTTCACAGGGCCTATGAGAATGTTGCACCAGCGATTTGGCCGCCGAAATGTTATCATGCAGGCGGCTAGTGAGGAAGCTTTAATCGATCCTAACTTGGTCACTCCCGGTGTCGATGGTTCGCGTGGACCAGCCGGCCAAAAGTATGACTCTCAGGCGATGTTTATGCGGTTAGATTACACTGCAGAACTAAACCGCTCAACTAACCTTACTAAAGCAGTTCGACAATTGCCTCACCACTTACAATAAAGACGGGCAGAACTTGATAAAAGAGTGGACAGGTGCGAAAGAACACCTATCTTTAACGACCCATTAACTTTTGTGGAGAAAAAAGTGGTGGTCGGCGCTAGTCAGCATGACCAGTTGGCCGCTCGGGTTGAAAGCAGGACAAACAACTCAGCGTCTTCCGGGCCCCCTGGAGTCAGAGACCCAAGATACAACATTGGGGTGGGTGTCCCTTATGAGAGGATGAACTTGCAGTGTCCAATTTGTAAGGGCAACCACGATATATCTGACTGTGGTTGGTTTAGCCGTAAATCTTTGCAGCAACGCAAGGCAAAGTTGAAAAATATGAGACGCTATTATATCTGCTTAGGAGCGAACTATGTTACGAGGTATTGTAGTGTACATATACGATGTGCGACGCACCGTTGTGGTCGACACCATAACACAGTGGTTCATGAGGAAAAACCTGAACAGAGTAAAGAGGAGGCAAAGCCGTCCATGTGCGGTGCCAAGTCCATTCAAAACGGCGCGTGTCGAGGATTTGTCCCGATGAGACTGATTGGCCCAGAAGCGTCGGTGACAACATAAACCTTTTTGAATAACGGACCCGACATTATAATGTTCAATGAATCTGTCGCAAGGGCGACTGGCAAGCAGAAACGGCTGTGTCGGGTGAAGTTCCGCACCCTCCACGGAACTCGTGCAGCACCACGCCATCGAGTATCAACTGGGTTGCAATCCCTGGATTAGGAGCGTTTTATCAAAGTTGGTTCAATTTATACGGTTAAGCAGCTTCCGCTGACGCAGGCTGACGTCGTCCAACAATCCGAGGTAGATAAATGAGCTCATTTGGGAGGCTTTTTATTTCGGAGTCCAACTGAAAGCGGTGTGGGGATTCAGATAGGATGCGAAATTTCATAGGCAAATTGGGTATAGGAAGAGAGGCTGGGCAATGGCAATGAGCGTTATGCGAGTAATACAATTCTACGCTGGAGTCTCCGAGGTCTGTGCGGTACCATTTCCCGAAGTGATGTTTGTGCAAACCACATCGAGTCACGTCAGATCTGGTTGGATGATTTGATCCGAAGGATGTGTGAGTTAGATTTTACTGACGGAAGCATTTAGAAGGACAAAAAAGAACTAAGTATGACCGAAAGCAGTGTAGTGTTTAAGGACGGTCGCCATGAGACAGCCTGGCTGTGGAAACAAGATAGTTGGGTATTGCATAACAATAATGAGATGGCTGCGAAGCGTCTTGCTGCATTAGATTGAAGGTTGATTCGAAATCGAAAGTCAAACAGTGACCGTGACACTGGAACATATCAGGACGGGCTACATGAGTAAGAGTGCCACGACCACAACTCGGAGATGGCACTTGGCACGTCACCCCGTTCCTGACCCAAATAAGCTGAGTGGCTTAAGGAGAGTCTTTGATTGTGCCGGTGAAAACCAGGGTATGTCCTTCAACAAAACCTCACTTCAGGGTCCGGATCTGAATAACAGTTTGTTAGGAGTACTTACGCGTATCTGCAAGCAGCCGGTGGCAGTCTTCGCTGACAGTGAAGAGATGTTCTTGCAAGTGAGTGTGTTATGTCGTGATCGAGATGCATTAAGTTTTCTTTTGTGGGGTTCTGATACGTTTGAAGTATCGCCGGATACTTAAGAGCTGACTGTCCACGCTTTTGGAGCGACCTCGTCACCACTTTGTGCTAGTTTTGCACTACAAAAGATACCTGTGGATAATCAGCAAAAGTTTCTAACGACGACTGTGATCGTGGTGAAAATGAACCCCTACGTGGATGATTGCATAATTTCATTCGAATCAATATCAGAGGCCAGGGTTGTGGCAGGTGAACTTCGAGCAGTGCTGCAATTGTTTGGGTTTAGACGCACAATGTGAGTTTCTGGCTTTAGCGAAGCCATTGGACATTTACCCAATGAAGAAAAATGTATTGACTCTCGGAATCTTAATCACCACAATTGTGAATACCAACGAGCTCTGGGAGTGGGGTGGCATGTGACAGACGACTGCTTCCGTTTTCAAATTAACCTCACTTACACCGGTCACACGAAAAGAGGAATATCAAGTTGTGTGGCTTCGTCGTACGATCCCTTAGGAATAATGGCTTTAATGTCAGCGCTTGCTCGCAGGTTTCTGTATGACATTTGTGTGGTATCCGCGCCTGCCGTTGCCGCACGTTACCTGTTTACCCGTGCACACGTGTTTGTCCAGCTCCCTTTCACTCTGACCCCGAACGATCCAATCGCGTTACTCATACGACCGATTGGTTGACTGTTTGTCTCATCTACGCCTCATCGTCAATATGATTCATTCTCCTGTGTTCGGTAAAGCTACGCGCTGTTGTCGTCAAGAGTTCTTATTCTACTCCGGGCTGACTATGTGCCAGAGCTCGCAGTTTGACGTGTGTTCTAGATTGTAATACTTTGTCACCAAAGCATTGGTCGGGACTCTAATGTAAGGGAGTGTGATCGGGTGCGTTGGGAAGGTTGGCTAAATGATATCGAATCCATGGACAGCGTGGTACTGCCCAGATGATTGGTAAATGGAATTTCCTTAGCAAATCCTGTCGAATTACACTTGTTCTGTGATGCGTTTCATGTGGTTTAGGGAGCAGTGGGCTATCTAGGGGTGGTTGTCCTGACTAGTGATAATCGATACGGCTTTCTGATGGGCCAGTCCAGAGTGCACACAAAAAGGCAGTTACGATACCCAGACCGGTGCTAACGGCAACCGTTCTGTTGTCCAAGCTGATGCATTTCTTGATTCGTTATTTCAGATTTACAATAAGTGACGCATTGTGGACTGACTCCACAAATGTTGCAATACCTACGGAACACTTCATCGCGTTTCGCAACCCTCGTTGTTCCTCGTGCGAGGCTAATCCACAACCTAACTTCTGCCTACCAATGGAGACGCATGCATTCATGATTCAATCCAGCCGATGTGGCAACTAGAGGAGTAACGCAAGCCTTAAGCAAGGAGATGAAACTCTCGCTGTGGGTTCTGAGCCTTCTGTTGAATCCAGAAGAACAATAGTCGAAGATGCCAAGTTCCTCCGACTTGTTAAAAGAAGACCCAGATATTAGACGCACTCTTGCCGTTACCGCGCCACCTAACTTTAATTTTATACTAGACCAACAGATGTCAAGATACTCTAGTTAGATTAAGTTACTGCAGGCAATCACTTGGCTATCACGTTATGTTAGCTTTGTGTTCGTGGTGACATGCGATAAACAAAATGAATCAATCGGAGTGGACCCCTCGTGTGTCTGCAATTCATGCGTCTTATCTCAAACTAACAAAGTTCATGCAGGAGCGTCAGCCTTCTAAGAGACTTAGAGACCTGAAGGCGTTCACCATATACCCCCGTAAGGTGGGTAGGCTCGAAAAATTGTGGTCAGCTTTGTTGGATGCAGCCTTGCAGCTTGGCGGTAGAATCCCATCGCAGAGTGAAGACAGTGCAAACCTGCTGACCGTTCCTTGTCACGGTACCACCACAACCCCTTTGATACGTCACTACCACGAATCCGAGGGGCACATAGGTGCTCTGCATGTGCTTGGGAGCATCAGAAGACGGTTTTAGATTTTGTAAATTATGGCAGCCGTTAAACGAGTGTCAGGCGAGTGCTATCCCTACAAAAGGGTTAGTGCTAAACACTGCACTCAAAAGATGGCATCATTTCCATCGATGGAAACATCGACGAGCGGTTACTCATTCAGGCACTGCGGAGTGGATTATTCGATCCGTTCAAGGTGCGTGATGGAAGAACCGAGCTCAAACGTTATGGCTACATATTTGTCTGATTTCAAACTCGTGCCAGTCACATAGAAGCAGCCCATTCAATGTCTGCAGACACTTCTCCTGGCCTTGATGCGAATCTTAGGAGGACGGGGCACGCCTGAGGCTATTTACACTGGCAGCGGTTCCAACTTTGTTGGAGTCGCCTTGGAGCTAAGACGAATTTTACGACATTTGAACTAGTATGTGTTGACAGGTAGTTCAAGGGATTGACTGGCATTCCAATCCTCCGGATGTAATTTATCGGGGAGGGGCCTGGAAAATAACGAGTCAAACAGTTTGAAGATTGATGTCGTCGGTAACACAACGGGCAGTGAATGAGGAGTTACTACACACACACTATGGAATTTGAGAGAAAGTCGTCGATGATAAGTCACTCGTGTTCGTTTATGACGATCCAGACAATTCCCGGGTGCGTTGTCCCAATGAGTTGCTCTCGTTGAGCTGGAATGTAGGCCTAGTTACAGATGAGGTAATATTGTGTGGACGTTACATAAAAGGCTGGAGACAAGCACAACATTTATCTTTCGCGCTTTGGAGACGATGGTGGCATGAATATCTACCACAGTTGCAAATTACTCCTAGATGGTCGAAGTTTCTGCGTGACATTCGGGTGGGCAATGTAGTTATTTTTCAAGAAACTGCCTCCAGGGGTGTTTGGCCCTATGGTGTAATCACCGAGGTATTACCTGGTAATGAAGGACACGTACGTCAGGTGTCACTATGAACGTCAGATGGCACTATCATAGAACAGGACATCAAATCACTTTGTTTTTTAGAAGCGTCCGCAAAGTAACACAGGTTGCTACGGGTAGGACACAAAGTACGGATCCCTCTGCTGGGCCAGTTAATCACTGCTGTTCCTACTACCACCTCCGGTTTGGAAAACCAGCTGGTTTTCGGAGCCCAGTGTTGATTTTGTTAAAATGTGTTCCATCGTCGTTCGATTGTGGAAGGGTGGCCGTAGATTTTATTATATTCCCCAAAAAATAAACCATATTAGTAATCTTAATTCTTACGCCAGCCACTGCAACGGTTACCATTACTCTTACTCAATGTGAGCCCTGTAACTTTCTGAATGTCAAAGTAAGATGTTCCTCTTCTATATTTTGTTCTTAGGCAGCTTATAATTCTCATCATTTCGCGATGCGCAAACAAACGGCTGACTCTGACCCCACCAATGACCATTTGTTTGGGTGAGCTCACTTCCGTTTTATCGTCTCCCATTGCTGAATGGTGCCTAGTTGTCAAACTTGTTGAGCTGGCACATTCTATGTTCAACTTCTGAGGACGCTTCACGTTCTAGGTGAGATGTTGCGGTAGTTTAGAGTACGTATTGATGATAAGAAATGTACTTAGCTCAAACCCAGAGCTAGCCTCCACGCAACAGTAATAACGCAGCACATCAGTCAACAGAATTGTAATGTAATCGGTATCTGCACAATGTAATTATTCATGCAGTAAAACAACAATAGCATGCAGTTTTCAATTACGATTTACACTCCTCACATCCGTCACAGTTCAAATCAACGTCCGGGTAGCAGTGATGACGCTGTTTCTTCTTCACACGCTCAGGAATTCTCGTATGCGCCGGCTGTATTGCAGGTACCCCTCCCGTAACTGAATTCGAATCTGAAACATACTCAGAAACGGGATTTTCAAACTGGGAAGATTTAACGGACAACGAACGAGAGACCTTTGGAATATTCATATACTTGAGACCGATAATAGAGGGGTCAGAATTATTAAGAAGAACTGAACAAGTAATGGACTGCACATTTGTGAGTGGAAGTTAACACTCGCCAAAAACAGATGAAACAGTTTCAGTAATACCCTCAACAGACACATTAACAGGTTTCAAAATAACAGAAGGTTCCAGCCGCTTCATGCAAGTGACAGAAATAAAAGACACAACACTACCAGTGTCAGCAATGAAAAAATATTTGGGACCACCATTAACAATAGAAGATTGTACTATGCGATGCGTAGAACCGAGAGAATTAGTAAGTCACAGTAAAAGCAATAAACCGCAAGTCAGATTTAACACTCTGTTCATCTAAAGAAGTTTGATCAAAACACGTTTTCGAACATCGACAGACGGCTTAAATGTGGCCGTTCTCGCCACATTCATAGCATTTGCACTTGCGAAATGGGCACGTAAGTCGAGAACGTTTATGATCATAAGACTTACAGTTATCAAAATGTTGGACAGAATGAGAAGTAAAATGATGTGGCTGGAATACCGTACTTCTCTGACACTTTAACTTTTCGAACTGCCGCTGGTATTGGTCTGCCTGCATCTGAGCACTGTTGTCGTTATGTTCATCATTTGCCGCGCCGTGCACATCCTGAAATTTTCCGCATACAGCTCTGGCCGACTGCAGAGAAACCCCCTGCGGTAGTAGCAACTTTTGTTAAAGACTTGGGAAATCACTTCCCGCAATCAATCGATCTCTTAGCTGATTGTGAAGTTGAACACCGAAATAACACTTTGCTGCTTCAGTTTGAAGTTTTGGAGATTGAAGAATTGACGCACGGACTTCTCGAGTCTCTTCTCTGATTAAAGTATGAAAGTTCTCTCCTTCTGAAGCTTTGAAGATGACGAGCTGAACATGTTTCAGTAGCAAATGTTTCATAGAATGGTACGGAAATGAAAGAGGCAAATCGGGAAACGCCAGGATTTTAATCCATTGCATATGTTTTTGCCAATTACCATGAGGAAATGCGGCGTTTTCTTCTCCTCTGTCATATCGTTACGAGTAATACGCCAAATTTCAAAGCGTTCCATGCAATCTTCCACTTCCCGTGAACTCGAGTGGTCATTCAGAGTTTCCATATTAAAGGGATTTGTAAGAAGTATCCTGAAATATACTGACCACGACGCCAATTGTGGTAATTAGGATTACGTAATAGTAAGTGGAAATGTACTCAGCTCAAATCCAGAGCGAGCGTCCACTCAGTAGTAATAACGCAGCACGTCAGTCAACAGAATTGTAATGTAATCGGTATCTGTACAATGTAATTGTCCATGCAGTAAAACAACAATAGCATGTAGTGTTCGGTTATGATTTACAATCATCACAGATATCCAGTTTTCATATACAATGATTCAGTTAGTACCGTGTTAAATCTGGTTCTTACGAGCCCCTTCTCATTAACCATTTCGGCGATCGATTATCTTCTCTGTCGTTGGATATTCAGAAAGGCACATTTGGACCGACAGATAGCACATAACTCGGTGCGAACTTGAATCGATAGCGAACCACGCAAGAATGTGCAATATTGGCCCATGAATTTGGGGGGTTCCTAAGTAGTTTATCAGAAAAAGATTAAATGACTTCATGAAGCTCACAACAATTAGTCGTTTACGGGCTATTGTCAGTCGGTTGATCATGAATGTTAGCCGTAAAATTAGAGTTTCCGAGATGTCGTGTTCAGAAAAGTTATTTTCCCGGAATAAATCATTTGAATGGCTTGGTAGCTGATGCAGAAATTGAAATCGTCGACATGTGCGTCATTGCCTCATATGTGTCTGTTTTAACCGGCCGGTAATTAAAAACCATTTTCTCGTAGATATTTTCGAAAACTGATACGTCTGCCGTTGTTGTGGTCGATTGAGTGTGTGAATGTTATCACAAGAACACTGGGATTATTTTTGATGTACTTTTTCGTTTTTGTCATTTGTTTGTTATCTCGCTCCCAGGTGCTAATTTTTTTATTTGTAGGAAATAGGTTATATTGCTACTTTCAAGGCGATGCTTGATGAACGCGAATTTTACACATTCTCACACTTTCAGGAGTGTCTTCAGAGATACATGGACGATACAGGCGTTATTTATGTTCGAGGTACGGGCCGTACGTCAAAAACTGCCTCGAAGTACGATAAGGTAAGATGACGTGGTTTCCTGAAAACCGCGCCCATTTATTATCGTTGTACGAAGTACAAAAGGCGTAGGAGTGTATGCAGGGACATGCGACGTGTCCCATGGGTCAACTGTTGTTAGTTTTAACGAACCAGTTCTCTCGACACAGGTTGCAGATCACGATTTCATGTGGTCCGACGAGATGCGTGTCTGGTTGGAGCATAACCACCCTCTCAATCGTCTGCTATATGATTCCGATCCTAATAATCGTGGACTCACCGTCGGTGAATTGAACGAGTGCAGGAGTCTGTTCCAG
>LUCH01018399.1:0-14762 GCA_013368495.1 Paragonimus heterotremus
ATGCCGTCGTCGGTGACACAACAGCAGATGTGAAATAAACATTCGTTTAACACCTACGTGGTGGAAGTGGAGCGTATCCTCAGCGTTAGGCCACTCGTGTCTGTTTAGGACGATCTAGATAATTCCCAGGTGCTTATTCCCGGTGGGTTGCCATCGTTGCACTCAAAGGTAAGCCTAAGTACAGATGGGGTGACATTGTGTGAAAGCTACATCAAGGACTGGAGACAAACACAGCATTTATCTCTTATTTTGTAAATGATGACGGCGTTATTATCTACCCAGTTGCAGATGGCACCCAAGCGGTTGAAGTTTCCAAGCGACCTTCATTTGAGCGATGCAGTTCCTCATGAGAAAGCCTCCATGGGTAATTGGTCCTACGGTGTAATCACCGCTGCGTGAATATTTCCGTTATCTTTTAGATAAAAAAATGGTTCGTAACCGTTAAAGTTATTGAAAATTTGTGATATGTTGCAGAATCTAAAATCTTACATATCTGTTCCCTAGAGATTTCTCTGTTTCAACCTTCCGAAGACGTAAGCAAGAAACGTGCTGTAGTTCAACGGCATAAAGATTAATGGAAAAATAACACAGAGTCGCATTCTACGTTATTTCGGAAATGTGGAGGTAAAATATGATGAAAATCGACGTCATAGAAGTGGAAACACATGCTTCCATTTAAATTTCGACGTGATTAAGCAGGAAAGCTTGGTTATCATTTCGGTAATCGAACTGTTGTTGAAGCATAAGTACTAAGCTTTTTATAATACTACAAACGTGAGAGACGCCTATAGCCTATTTCAACGTAGGACAAGTCGCCATGCTTCACCAATCCCTGGTATCACCGTTGTTAACTTTTCCATGAAACCAGGATGTACGCTCAAATGGAAACACGGCGATATTTTGAAAGAATGACATTAAGGAAAACTCCCGGCTGGAAAGAATACGACACTTATAACGGCAATTGTGCAGTTCTCTGGTATGATATTTCAGGGTCGAAGCGAACTGAAAACAGCCATCTAGGCGCGAAAAAAGAATTTTCAAATTTTGCATGAAATATTAAAACGCATATTACGGCACGAATAAACATATCTTATCGAGTATAATAGTTGCGTTGTAATGAGAAAAATCAGCTATACGTAGAAATTGTCCACGTTAGTATTTCTGTTGGGAAAAATGTGTCGCCATTTTTCTCCCGACAAAAACGTCATGTTGGCTTTGGTCATCGATTCTACGTCCTAAAAACGCTTCCGTCGGAATTTCCGTGGTAGAAGACAACCTAGTTGGCAGAAACGTTCAATTCCGTGTGGTTTTGTAGATATGACTGAATTGATAATCGTCGACCACGTTGCGTTTACATTGCATTGTACACGAAATATCGCAGTGATTCTTAATGAAAGCTATGCCGCCACGGTCGTTGATCAAATATTCACCTGAATTATATGTTCAGCTTGATTCCTTTATAATATTTCCAATGGAAAAGGGTTTACGTTTTCACCTGGTTGTTTCTACCTACGGTATAGTGTTAACATGGATAACACGTCCCACTCTATCAGTAACAACGTGCGTATTGTTTTGTTTATTGCTTATTGGCTATTCTCAAATATAGCTTGCCACGTGTATGCGAGCCAGTGCTCATTTATCTGACAGATAATGACCAAATTTGATATTCATTATTTATCCGAAGAAAACATTGATTCCCACTTCTACCACTTCAGCTACAACCCTCCTACCTTCGTATCATGGACGATAATAATTCTGATGACAGTTGGTTTACGGTTTCACCGGCTACAGACTTAACTGACGGCTGCCAGCATGTTATGTCAGTTTTTACCAGAAACGAAGGAGGTCATTACAACTTATGCGCAACGGTCTAAATACACGTATATTCTGAATTCTCCTGATTTCTGCTCATCAGTGTTGATCATAGCTTGAGTGAACTGGACGGAGGAGCTACTTGTATGAATGCATAATACATAATTAGGCGATGATCATAGCTTAAGTGAACCAGACGGAGCTGCTACTAAGTTTAATACATGCGACATACTTATACGTTGATCATAGCTTAAGTGAACTGGACGGAGCAGTCACTAGCATGAATACGTGCGACATGTTTAGACGTTGATCAAATCTTTAGTGAACTGGACGAAGTAGTTGCTAATGTGAACGCATACAACTTGGTCAGGCTTTGACCATAGCTTGAGTGAACTGAACGGAGCAACAACTAGCATGAATACATGTGACATGCTCAAACGTTTATCATAGGTTAAGTCAACTGGGAAAACGATTCAAGCGTTTAACTCCGTCTACCCAAATCTGTCAGTCAGAGTTGAGTACGAGGGTGAGAACAGTTTGCCCTTCTTGGACATTCTGGTAAGGCGCCGTTTGGACGGTTCTATCGAACGTTCTGTGTACCACAAGCCAATATGGAAAGTGCAATACATGAATTTTGTGAGTTTTGCTCCTGTTGCATACAAAAGATCTATAGTACGCACACTGTTTTACAGAGCATCAAGAATATGCTCCCAACACATATTACGAGCCGAACAAACAGTGTTGTATGAAACGCTCCGTGCTAACAATTTCCCCGAACGTTTCATTCAGAAGTTGGGCAAATTTGCTCCTGCGAAAAACACAATTTTGGACGTCCCTAAAAAAGATGTTTACATCAACCTCCTCTTCAAAGAAGATAGTCTGTTGAACACCTTTGGTAAGATGATCAACGCCGTGCTAAAACGGGTGTATAATGCAGCAAAGCTTGTCCTGCTCTGAAAAACCACTAGGTTATATCTACCTCCGGTAAATAAGCCAACCCCCATGTTTTCTACTGATCATTGTATCTATCAGCTTTCCTGCAGTTGCGTAAACACATACATTGGTAGTACAGAAAGGATGCTTGAGACCAGAGCCCAGGAGCATATCCCAAACGGATTGAGAGTTGCAATATCTAACTCGCCAATGAGTGACACTCAGCGAGGACGGAACGCTGCTTCATCCATTGCAAGGCACTTATCGACTACAGGTCACAGTATCAACACCGCATCTTCGTTTAAGATCTTGATGAACGCTCACAACTCACAACTTCTTAAGAATATTGAAGCTTTCTTGATCAGCCGTCAACAGCCGGTTCTACGTGCACAAAAACAACTGACTTTTAACCTTCGTTTACCGTGGGTTTGACCGTGAGTGTCAGTCAGGATCCAGCCTAATTTGTACTTTTGACCGTTTCATTTAAGTCTTGTTTGGTGTTGTTTTCATATTAGTCACCCGTTTACGACTGACGAGGGTGTGCGAAATGAATTCGTATCTTAATTTGTCTCCTGACTATCCTATTCAATCTATATAATATACTTCGACATTATTGCACGGGTTGGTTATTCCGATTCATATGTCTTGCGCTCAGATTGGTAGCCGCTGCGTCCGGTTGACCTAAACCATGATCAACGTCTAAGTCATTAGCTTGCATTCACACTAGAAGCTGCTCTATGTAGTTGCCTTAAACCATGATCAACGCTTAAGTATGCAGTATGCGTTCACATTATTCGTTACTCCCTCCAGTTCACATAAACTATGATCAATGCCTAAGTATGTAGTATGAGTTCGCACTACTAGCTGCTCCGTCGAGTTCACTTAAGCTATGATCAACGCCTAATTATGCCGTACTTATTCACCCTAATAGCTGCTTCGTCCAGTTGACTTAAAATATGCTAAACTGTACCCCATGCTTACACACCAATAACTGTTCCCTCCGTTCGTCCTACATTACGAGTTATGCCGAACTGTACTGAATGCTTATGCGCCTGTAGCTGCTCCATCCATTTGTCCTACCTTACGAGTTATGACAAACCGTTCCTTGTGCTACAACACATAGGTGGACGAGTGAAGTCACTAGGGACAGAAACACGAGGATAGAATCGTGAATCATGCATTTGATAATTTTGGATATATGTACATACTACCTCCACTTTCTCCCAGCACAGAATGTATCCTTCGGTTTTCATACGTTATTGGTGTTCTCCCGGATGACTGAAACCATGTATCACATGAAATCTTCAGCACCATGTCGTTCATCGCAAGTGATATCTACAAGAAATCTGTGTACGCACATATGAAGAGACTTACTTTCTGCAGTTATATCAACAGGATAGTCGCTCCAGGTGATGTTGATTCACGCTTTCTCCAGTCCGTGTGCATGTAGCACACTGTTAGCGGACCGGTCTAAGTCAACATTCGTTGTGGGTGGTGTGTTAGACTTGCACTCCGTTATCGCTGGGGCAGTGCGAACAACGGCTGAAGTAGATGGAACGTGCACTTACCAGGCGACCGAGGTTGAAGCTAATTGCCACAAAATGGATACTCTTCTGTCTGCCATTTGGATTTATTTGGAGCGGAAAATCAGCTGATCGGTATCACAGCAATAACCGTCCATCTGTACCGGGTAGCCGCAGTGCCCACACGGCAGTCCTGATGTAGGCTTTTTCACCCACCTCGGATGCATACCGCTTGTAGTTGAGCCAATCGAGAAGTCTTACATAGGTAAGCCAGTATTAGCACGCCCCACTATCTTACTGGCGAGAGCAATGATGGTATTCAGGCAAACCACCACCATGTGACTTTTGCGGTCATGCAGTTCTTTGAGTACACAATTAGTCGCTTTATAGTGGTGGTTGAAATTGGCTGCAGCAAGCGGCCGAAGCTGCCGGTCTACCAATCACCGAATTGGCAAATTGTACTCTGCAAGCCACTGCTCGTGAATGGGGACCTCACCTTTGTAAAGGACGATGAACACTACAAGACATCTTACCGTAGTGGTAGAGATGTCTACGAAACACCGACAGAATGTGTATGCACGGAAGCCACATCGTACGGTAAAAAGTGCATTCACATGGGCCGTGGACGCTATCGACGATTTAAGCGCCATCATCTTGTTGCACTTGAAACTGCAATGTTCGAAGAGATCATTAGAGAAGTGGTTACCCGGAACTCAGACACTGTTTCGATAGGGGGTCGTGAAGTCCGTCTCTTTAGATGCTTTTGGACAGGGTGACTTGCGAACGTCGTCATTCTGTGAAGAATGATCTCCACTTACCAGTCAACCTGCACAACCTCACGACGGTCACACCCATATATCATTTATATTTCACACTCCCATAGCAGCCACTTAATGTGGTTCCATATTTTCTGAAAGGTGACGGCCAGGAAGTCCCTTGGGTGCGTTCTCTTCTTCGACCGTCCGTTCGCGTTCTCTAGCCTATTATTCGTTCGATTTTCAAAGCGGGCAACATCGCCATGAGCATGGAAGGCCCAATTCGGATCGATGTACAGCCAATTACACAACAAATAATTAAGGAACTTCCTATCGGTTCGGCCGATGAGATAAAACTCACGTTTGAATCCACGGTGAACAGTGTAAAAGTGCGATTTACTCTTCCTCATTTTCGGCCGTAGCCATTCGGTGGGAGACAGAAAATGGCTGTGAAAAGAGTTTGTCTTACAACAAATATGGCGGACGAATTTTGCCCACTACATGCTTACGTACAGCACCACGTACATGAAAGTAACATAGCAGGATGTCGCAGCCAAACACTACATGGGCTCCCCTTATCTCCGCAGCCATCTTATCCATGACAAATGTTTTTACCACAATCGGCTCGCCAATCATTTCCCGAAAAATTTCGAAAAGTCTACGTAGTGATGCATATTTTTCACTACGAACGTACCCGTACATCACGGGTCGGCCGTGTCCCATACCATCCGTCACTAGGGACTGGTATGTCTTCCAACTGCGAAAGTATGAGTAAATATACAATGATATACTTGTGCCTGTTTGTATCGTGGGTTGCATCCACATTCACAACACGTAGGAAACGTCGGAGTAGTTCAGTCTGCACTCACTGGGTGAAGCAGATATGCGTATATCTGTTGCCTTCAGCCCTCAGAATGCGCATTACATCTATAGCGCTAATCACCGACAGCACCTCATCAAGGTTCTTTAACATTCCGTGACCAGTCTCATGTAACAAACATACTTGACATTGCAGGCTTTAACTTGCGGCGGATGTTTCCAACGTCAGCGGTTGTGATAAACTTCCCGTAACCATCGGCTACATAGTGCTTAATGTCGGCAGTTGGTTATTGTACTGGAACAGACTCATGCACTCGTTCAATTCGCCGACGGTGAGTCCACGATTCGTAGGATGGGATTCATACAGCAGACGGTTGAGAGGGTGGTTATGCTCCAACTCAAAAAAGCTCAAAACCGGACACACACCTCGTCGGACCACATGAAATCGTGATCTGCAACATGTGTCACAGAAACTGGTTCGTTAAAACCAACAACAGTCGACCCATGAGACACGTCGCACACTCCTGCATACACTTCTACGCCTTTCGTACTTCGCACAACGATAATAAATCCGCGCGCTTGTCAGGAAACTAAGTCATTTTATCTTATCGTACTTCAATGCAGTATTCGACCTACGGCTCGTCCCATTAACATAAGTAACGCCCACCTAGTCCATGTACCTCTGAAGACACTCCTGAAAGTGTGAGAAGGTGCGAAATTCGCGATCCTTAAACATCGCCTTGAAAATAGC
The DNA here is from genome assembly GCA_013368495.1 of Paragonimus heterotremus. Classification (NCBI taxonomy): domain Eukaryota; kingdom Metazoa; phylum Platyhelminthes; class Trematoda; order Plagiorchiida; family Troglotrematidae; genus Paragonimus; species Paragonimus heterotremus. The sequence goes on from LUCH01018399.1 coordinate 6,594, forward strand.
AATATAATCCAATTCCTACAAACAATAAATAAACAACTGGAAGTGAAATAAAAGACAAATGACAAAAATGAAAAAGTACATTGAAAATAACCCCAGCATTCTTGTGATAACATTCAGAGACACAGTCCAACACAACAAAAGCAGCCATACCAGTTTTCGAAAATCAACTACCAGAAGGTGATTTTTAACTAGTGGTCAGTTAAAACAAACAGAAATGAGGTCATTGCGCAGATTTCAAGGATTTCAATTTCTACATCAGCTACCAAGCCATTAAAACGATTTATTCCAAGAAAATAGTTTTCCCGAACACGACAGCTCGGGAACTCACGTTTTACGGCATGCATTCATGGTAACCACCGAGCTATTTCTTGGTGAAGACGGACACGTACGTCAGGTGTCAGTAAGAACTTCAGATGACACTGTAGGACGGAACATCGGACTACTTTGTTCCCAAGAAGCACCCGCAAAGTCGTGCCACGTTGCCATGAGTAAGACAGAAAGCACGGATTATTCGATTGACCTGGTTAGTCGCTGCTGTTTCCACCGCAACCGCAGGTTTGGAACACCAGCCAGCTGTTGGGGTTCAAGGTCGAGTTCGTTAGGGTCTGTTGCATCATTTTGAGAGTGCTGTGCTTTGTGTGATTAGTGTTGAAATGTTGGCCTATGTTTTATTATTTTCCTTAAAAGTAAGTTGCATTCATCATATTTATTCTTACACCAACCATTGCAACCGTTTCCCTTAATCTTATTCAGTCTAAGCCCTGTGGATTTTTAAATACCAACGTTAGACGTTCTGCTTCTATATTTTTTCTCGTGCAGCTTGCGATCTGCATCATTTCTTGGTGTGTGAACAGTCGGTTTGGTGCGACCCAACCGATGACCATTTATTTGAGTGAACTCAATTCCGTTTATCGCCGATGCGCTTGGATGTATCTCTCAGCGTTACAATAACTAATAATATCAATAATGATAGTGTGTGGTTCCCAACGCATTTGTGAGACACGTTCGGATGTTCGCAATCATGGCAGATACTCAGATGGTACAAAACAACCAATAGTTAAACAATATGAAGGACAGTAAATCTGACGGCAGGAGAGAGTGTTATCAGACGGAAAAGGATTGCGGTTTATAGATGTCTGGTGCACGCACCACAGAATGAAATATTTCGTTTGTTTCGCCGATTTGGTCCAAAAGGTGAAATTTTACATTAATTTACCCTTTCGTAAGGCTACATAGATGCCTATATTTCAAATCCTCCAAGGTCGTCCCGGGAAATACGTGCAAATGCATCTCCCAGCAATTTCGCCGTTAGGTGATATGGATAACGTCAAGAAAATATTGAAACAAGTCGAGCTGGGCGAGGGAGGAAGGGGTATTCCGAAATCGTACGAGCAACTGGGTAAACTCCATCGCAGGGTCTCGTCGGTTGCTCGGAAATGCTCAAAAGTTGAAAATCACGCAAATCGTTTGATCAGTGTGGTACTCTTGACTTTCATTCGTCTAGTTGAAACGCCGGCTCGTGTCTACCTTCGAAAAGTTAAGTCGATATCACATCACATCCCTATGGAACCGGCGAACTCTCTTTGTTCCTGGTGTGTGCATCGAAGTTTTGCAAACGGAAATCCTTTTCTCTTTGATTAAGCCTTTTTCTGCTGAAAGATATCACGTCTGTCGTATTATACGATTATTTGTCTTGTAACGCTTGTAATTATCTGCAGTTATCGCGCACAGTAGATGTTACGAGAAACATTGACTGTACACCTTCGGACGTCGCGGTGGTTTATCTGGCTGGTACCGCTCGTTTTTTTGCTTGCACTCCAATTTACTTATGCTTCAACTGACTTGCTAGACGCTTCTCTTTTATGTTTGCCAGGGTGAAGGCTGATAGATCACTGTAATTACTCTCAATACCAGCCACTTCTAGATAAACAGGTTGGTCAAAGCCGGGGCAAATACCAATGTCATCGAAACGTGACACTTGGCTCTTCTCTGCAATGTCTCCTGAAGTACTTGAGCGCCGCGACATTCTTGGCTGAAATAACCGAATTGTGTAGCAGCAGATTCCAATTTCCTACACGGACAAGCCGAACTCTGCTACAACAGAACCCGCTTTGATCAACACTTAGACGAATGACAGCCAACGAACTAAAAGCAACACATTGTCGTTCACGGTGTATTAAGTCGTGTTTTCTATAAACCAAGTAACCAGAAATAAAACACAAGACGTCTGTTGCAAACAGATGCCGGAGATTTACCGGACAAAATGTGCCGGTGACCTCTTATAGCGCTATAAACGGCTAGGACGCGCAAGTTGTCTAAGGAGGTTAGAGAGCGACCGTCGTCGAGCAAGCAAACCAAAAGTATGTGTGGTCCGGGCTCATGCCACACAATCACATGACATGCGGATAAACAGTTGGACAGCACGCTTCATGCGAGGCCTCTTAATGACCCAGGTGCAGTATGCAGCTGTGAGCCTTGGAACCCTTTCACACATCATGCTGCATGCAGACCAGTGAAATCTCCAGGCTGCTGCAGTTTGATTTCAGATTCTACGGTACAGCGTGGCAAACAACAAATTGTTCAAAAAGACCAGGTACGAATCTGAAGTGAAGCGGTCGGTGTCAACAATACATTGTGCCGACTACACAAGTTTACTGCTTAAAGTAGAGTAAATATAACAGAATGTACGGACCACTCTACCTCAGAATTCCCTACGATGAAGCAAAAGGAACAGAAATAGTTGGCCTCTGGCGAAACACGCCCAACAAAAATTACGCTATACAATTGCCCCCAAGCTATTTTCCAAACCAGTCCGAACTAGTCACATGCGAGTGTGCATATCCGATTAAGTTGCACAATTAAGAGGTAGTAAAACACAGATGGATCAGCCGTAAAGCTCAGACATTCAGAACACCTGGGGTAAATTTTCCAAAGAATTCGGGGACCCCGTGATAGAACCGACATTAAGAAATGCACAAAGCACATCGGAATGCTAATCTCTAAAAATCAAATCACTTTTTGAAAATGTGGCTTTGCCTGTTGCAGACGAACGATCCCGCCAATAATTCGACAGACATGTTAAATAAACAAACTTCGGAGGAAGATGTTCAGAAACGCGTGCACTTCACAATGTTCAAAACATTGCAGACTCGGGTGGAAGATCGCGGGGTTCGAAACGACACCACTGGCAACAAACAGGTAGAAAACTATCCTTACAGATATGTATGCAGATGATTATTGTCTATCGCCGACTGCTCCAGAAATTACAACACTTTGAGTCGTTACGACGTCATATCATGCGGAATTAATAATACACTAATTCCGGAGGTGGAGCACCGACGGCCTGAATGTTCACACTGAAACAACCGGTTCACACACGGTATTTAAATGGTGCCCACATACTTTGTCTAGGGAGGGAAGGTGCTTTGCTCTCTTTGTAACCACACCGAGGTCCTCAAAACTTCGTGAGAATCTTCGCCAAATGTTAGTCATCCTGTCTTGACCTCCAGAGCAAGCTGAATTCAGTGAGTGGTGCAAAACGTCAACACATTTAGAAGTATATTGAATAAAATTACAATGGCCGTTATTCTGTCACCTGACCTCTGTTGAAAACAGTCTAGCAGAACAATATCTAGTCAGTACTCATTGTCGTAGACCGATGGTACTTACCCTGGAAAATAGTGCGCACAGAAGAAAGTCAAGCTAGCGAGGCGGGGAGTTGGCTGTGTTTTCAGCCCCGGGACTCATGATGAAAACAACAGTGGATAAAAAACCCAAGTCATCAAAAAGGTACAAGTGAATGGGGCTATCCAGTAATATTTTCTATGGTGGCCACATATCCCTCCATCATCATCGCTTGTTGAATAAACCAACGCACTCACAATGTCACGATAAGGTTCATTCGTTCATCATCAGCCTAGTACAGTACATGTATACAAATATGTTTAGTTTAGTAAGCAAGTTACCAGAGTGCGATAGTTAAAAATACGTAATAGTAATAAAAAAATGTACTAAGCTCAGACCCAGTGCTAGCTTCTACGCAGTAGTAATAGCGCAGCACGCCAGCCAACGGAATTGTAATGTTATTCGTATCTGTACAATGTAACTATTCATGCAGGAAAACAACAATGGCACATAGTGTTCCGTCATAATTTACAATCACCACACAGTTTCGCGGGCTTGGTTCTTTTGCAAAGTCCCGGATTGCTGCCACAACGGAATCGTCACTCAGTATTTCCTACTTAGACCACGAGCTCGCCTCAGACGATATGATTATCTTCATCGCAGTTGGAACTGATGGTAGAGAAAACGGATGGGCCATCTACGTCTACGCTTCTCTTCAAGGTTTCATTCACGGCAATCCAGCACTTACTCCGACTCATGGAGCCGTCTGGTGCTCGATTCTTCTAAATGATTCCGATCTCTGGTTAGTAGGGAGCTGTATCGTCCTCCATCTACCGACAGTCAAAAAGACAAACACCTGCAATCTTAGCTTGAAGTTTACCATCCAAGGGTTGTTCAGTTTCATAGTAATGAACGTTTCCCAGTTGCCTCAAGTTTCCGGTCTTCACAAGCACAGGCACCGCACGATATTATCACATAATCACAGCATGAAGCGTAAATAATGGTTTTCGCAGGGATTGAGCTTGAAGGTCGTTCCAAAGGGTAGGCGGTCATTTTAGCGCGAATCCTCGTTTTCAAATACTCTTGGGAGTGTTAACATCGAAAGTCCATGCGGGACACCTACGGTTCATCAATTGTAAATAAGTATGTAAGTGATAAAAATGGAATACATCGAATAGACACCAAAAGTACTGGTTTGGTGACGAAAGCATTTTTCACCATTTTTGCGAACACAACCCATGATTGGCGTTAGCCCACCTTTTCGGATCTTATAAAGGCTTCCGTTGTATTTTTTGAGACGAGAGGTGTCGTTTCATAACTTGAGAGTGCCTAATTTTGCGGCGTTTGAAAGATACTGTAGAAATGGAAATATACGACCATACAATGCTGGCATCATATTTCAACAAGTCCACCTACATATCTGATAGTGAAACGTGTATAACAGTGTTTCCAGCTCCCTCGTCTATACGATGTTTAAAATATTTCTTTTTTGCTGGATTCCAGGTAGGTACTGGTCAACGAAACGTTACTCCTGGAAATGGTTGAAAATGACATTATTGTATGGCTGTTTCCACCTTCGGCGTTTATGGAACGGCGTGTAAAAGTTATCATGTCCCACTCCGTCACCGAGAATCTCCAGAAATCCAGTCTTTTCACTCTGCTGCATTGTTTCTAACTAGACTGAGGTCACGTGGCGTTCAAACAAAACAGTATACAGGAACGGATCAACTCAAGCTGCCTACCGATTACTGTGAGATATATTTTTCAACCGGTCACTGCTCGATGTTTAGAACGCTAGTTATTTATCGCGGTGCGGAAGTATATTCCAGCCAACTGGATAATCAACGGCACCAACAATGGTGATCAACGTGTACGACAAGCACCTTATGTACGAGCTTCACATCACTTCTCGCACGTGTTCGTCCTTCATGTTATTCGTTGTAAAAGTCATTTGAAAGCAGCACCTGTCAGTGTAAACGCATACTACATACTCGGACGTCATTCCTAGCTCAAGTCAGTCATGTCCGGCAGCTGCTACTGTAAACGCATGCCACATACTCAGACGTTATTCACGGTTGAAGTTAACCGGACTTTGCTAACGATCCCATTCTCTTGAGGGAACGGGATCAGGAGTGTGTGATAGTGAATCCAATCATATTATATTTCGCACAACTCTTCTGTGTAACACTTGGTGAGGAGAAGTCTATCCTGTTCTACCGATGATCAGTAGGCTGGGAGTGGGATATTGACAAGGTGGAACACCTAATAGTGTACAGACATTTTTTTGACGTTCATGAAAATATCGACCAACCGCCGTCAGAAAGAGTGTACTGAATGTCACGTCCAGGGGATGAGTAATCACCAGGTAAGTTTTCTTTCACCTGTGTTGTGGTTACGTTTGGCTTCGGTGAAATTGCTGCTTGGCACCACGGGTTTGGCAGTAGGCGTCACGTTCTCGTCTAGACCTCTCTTCTGGACAACCAAGTTTTACTGCACATCTTCAGGGGTTGTCTGAACGCGCATTGCCATCGTGTCTTGGGATGTAAGTCGTCTCGGCCCATGAGACCTTCGGACTCACCAAAAAGTATAGCAGTTCTACGTCATTTCTTGTCTTTCGTTTAGAAGACATTTCCGTTCGCTAAGAAGCACTTTAGGTCAATATCTATATCTAATCAACAGCTATTTAACTCGTACGTACAGGGAGTTTTGTGGCGCAAACGGAATCCACGTAACTGTGTGGGACGACTGTTGTTTGCTTTCTCAAATACGCACTGCCACCACCGTTGAGTTTCATTGTAGGCAGTTGTCAGTAGGTCTTCCAGTTTATCGCTTGTCCATCTCCACCGTTTAGGTCTCCACCCCAACGTTTTCCAATCCCAGTGAATTGTATGAACAGAAAATTTTGAAGATATGTCCGAGTAATCCGGTTGCTATACATATATATATATATTACACTTTCAGTCTATCGCCAATGTAGGAACCTGGCTGTTTGCCGAATGCCACCTCATAGTCGTACCCGGAAACGGAAATCCCGCGAACCAACTCGTCTAACTGTTCCCTATATCACACATAAGAGCTATATATAGTACAATACACTTGGACTCATTATCGAACATCGCCGATTCTGGTCTCTTCAGAGGATGAAATCGCCAGCTTGATCCCGCTTACCAGGCCCACAAAGAATGTTTAAGTGTGCGGTATACGTTTACACTAGTAGATGCTCCAACCTGATTCATTTGAACTACGAATAACCTATGGGTATGAAGTATACGTTCACACCAATAGCTTCTCCACCCGATTGACTTAGGCTATCAACAGCATCTCAGAAGGCAGTATACGTTCACACTACGGGCTATTCCAACCTGATTCGCTTAAGCTATGAAGAACGTCTGCATATGCAGTATACTTTCACACCAGTAGCTGCTCCACCCGATTGACTTAAATTATCATCAGCGTGTGAGTATGCAGTATATGTTCACATTATCGGCTACTCCCTCCGAACCACTTTTACCGTGAACAATTTGGAGAACGAACAAATGCGGGAAGTGATGAAAAACCTGTATTTGATGCGTTTGGGGTACATGGTAATAATCATTTTGATTTCGTTGGTTGTCATATTGACTGGAACATTTTTCTGCACCGCGTTATATACTTGGCGTTCTAAACATCATAGTGTGACTGATTGAGGCGTATATCTCTCGGTGATCGGCGGGCAGCTTGGTTTCATGTTTCCGTATATTGTTCCGCATGAACGCCATGCGGCCTCACTCTAGTTAGAAACAATGGAGTAGAGTGAATAGACTTTACTTGATAATAGAGTGGGACATGATACCCTTTTCTTACGCCATTCCATATACATCGAAGATGGAAACAACCATATGATAGCGTCATTTCCAACCATTTCTAAGAGCAACGTTTCATCGGCCAGTATCTACCTGAAATCTTGCAAACGAAGAGAAATAGTATAAATATCGTATAAACAAGAAACCTGGAAATGTTGTCATACATGTCTCACTATCAAATATGTTAGTGTTCTTGTTGAAATGAAGAGCCAACAATGTATGGTCGTATGTTTCCATTTCAACCATATATTTGGAACGCCGTAATAAAAACACTATCACGCTGTAGCATGACGTATTTCACCTCGAAAGTGGCAACGATTGCATTTATAAGACTTGAAAAACTGAGCTAACCCCAATACCGAGTTGTTTCCGTTAAAATAGTGGAAGAATTATCCTCACCAAGCTAATACTTTTGGGACTTGTTCGATTTATTCCAATTTTTCCATTAACGCTGCTTAATGTACTGTGCGTGCTATGCCTGAAATTCCCATGTTAAAATTTCCAAAATTATTTGAAGAACGGAATTTGCGCCAGAAGGATTGTGTAGATTCTGGCCAGAATCTATGGAAGTTGTGTTCGGATCACTCCAACTGAAACTGATAGTTGGATGGCAAAATGTTGACCGGAGGATCGAACCACGGACCCGTCACACCGCAGGCCGCGACCCTACCGTTCGACTAACCGACCGTTGTCGGCCGAGTGC
>LUCH01018400.1:0-14689 GCA_013368495.1 Paragonimus heterotremus
TTAGGCACGACTGAATTATCATATGTGAACGCTCAACCACTTTCGCTTGTGAGTTTATCTGTATGCTATTCGCCTCACGACGTTTTATGTCTGTGGTTTTCGGTGGTTGTGATTTTTCACTGCATATTTACTCACATATTACTGATTTTTTAGTGCGGATAAATCCGGATTTTGGTTAGTACATCCAAATTAGGTCTACCGTTGATGCGGAACTTTCATTGGAAACTTACCTCTCTTTTTTCAGGTGCTCATCCTCGGATCAGACCAGTTTAATATGAAACCAAAACATGGAATAGCTTTCCTGCAGCAGCATAACGTACTCAAGAGTCCTCTGGATGCTGATGAACTGGCCCATTTTCTCAGAGAGAATCCTCGATTGGACAAGCGCATGATTGGCGAGTACTTGAGCGACCGCAAAAACGGCGACGTCCTGGCTGCTTATGTCAAGTGTGTTTTTCTCAGTCGATCACTGTCATCTGTTGATCACACTATTTCTCACATGGGCGTAACGTAGATCGCGAATCATTTAACGACACGTAGTTCACGTGTTTGTGGCATTGTTATCCAGCCTTTGATATAGGTATTGGCTTAGTATGCTTAATCATGCCGCCTTCTTTCATGAGCTTAGCATTTAATGGATTATTAGCATAACGTGTGTGTTTCAACCGTTAAATTCTCAGGACCAAATGGCTGCTAGAAGTATTAAAGTCCTGACCAGTTGTAGAACAGTGTACTGTTTACTTCGTCTACTGAATGGTTAATAGTTTTGAAATCACCACCGCAAAACTGGCCGAATCAGACACCAACCACCTGAGTGATGTATGGTGACAACGGTTTTTTATTGCTGGCAACTCCCGTTTCTGCTTAGTTGCCCTGCTGACCAGTTGAAGTCATTTGTTGGCAATGGGGCACCTTTCATTAAACCTTCGTATGGTTTTTTGGTTGGTATTCTTCCGATTATTCGTCGAAAGTATCAATTAACTCTACTGTCAGGCAACAATTCTCTTTATTCACTTCCAGCTTACACGACGGTCACTGGTGTTTAAGCTTATTTGGTCCACACTGGGCCCTTGTCACCCAATATTGCTTGCCGAAAGTCCTTATTATAAATTCTGGAAATGTGATCACTGCTGAGTGATCCAGAACTTGATACAAACAGTGTTAGTGTCCTCCGGTTGCCTGTGACGTTCGTTGAGACTGTTGACCACTTGCATTTTTTCCATTGCACCATACAGAGTTTCCAAAGTTCCTCACCCCCTTCTACTCAGGCACTTTTTAATATATTGTTGCTTTATCATAACGACTCCAACCACAAATACTTTGTTTGGTCCTGCCTAGCTTCTGGTATTGTGATTACATTCTTCTATACCTTTTCAGTTTATAATGACCGGATATCATGTTTACATGTCTCGATCTTTTTTACTTTTCCGTGACTGGATGTCAATTCAAGTTGACTCAAGAATTTTTTTTTGTTTTTACCCGATATCTCCAGGGTCGTTGAAGCCAAACATATTATACTAGCGCAGTGAAGCAAAAAGTAGAAACAGGTACATCATTGTACACTGTCAACACTGCGAGGAATTACATTAGCAAATCGGAACACAGGGATGCGATAGAGCGGATAGATCTAACGCGGATAGTACGAATATTCACGTTTTGCACATATGACCATGGGTGTGTCAAGTGAGCGTTAGCTGACCTCACCCGGTTGGAACGCTTGTTAGAGTAGACTGTCGCTTATCGTTTCGGTTTTTGTGTAATGTATCTGTCGCCAGTTTTTGTTCCATTGCGCTATTGTAAACCACTTACTTTGAACGACTCTGGAGACTGGTAATGTACTACCCTTGTGACATGGGGACACCTACGAGTGCCATTGAGACAATCAGCAGTGATATCCAGATACCTTATTGAAAAGAATGTAGATATCACCAAACACTATATGGTGTGTGCGCTATAAACTTATTTTTCATCTCTAATTTAACAGTTCTGCCCATATTTATAAGTAGGTAGCCAACTTCGGTTTCCTTTCTCTGTATTACACAGCTCGAGCTGTACGCCCCCGACACTAATTTAGACCACTGGTTGAAAAATCATCCTTCTCAGACAGTTCTACTTCATTTTGGTAGCTTAAGACTGTCGACACGTTATGTTTTTAGCTATGAACTTAATTTAACTCATTGGACGCTAGTTTTGAAGCTCTTGGCTTTCCTTGATTTTCTCACCTGTTAAGTTGTTTTCGCTTAAACATCTGGACAGTGTGCACTGAAATCATGTGTAAATTGATGTATGTGGCGTATGGGCCGTTTTAAGACTTAAAGCGTTTTTTGGCAATCATTTGCTAAGTTCCACTTCATGCGATAGCTCAATTATAACCATTATTTCCTACCAACGCACGGTTGCGGGTCCGAGCCCGGTCATCGCGGCTTGTGCGAACCACACGTGCGTCACATGACACCGACTGTCTTGTAGTGATTGAACTGAATACATAACAACTTCATTACACAGCGAGTTCTCTCTCTGACTGAAGGAATGAGTTGTTGACCTAAAATCTTCATGCTACGAACAGCAGCTCATGCCTCCGGTCTCATGGGAGTGACTTACTGATTTGCTAATCTGTGAGCTCCCACTTTGTAAAGTAAATCAAGTCACATCTAGTTTTCTTCTACCTGGGTTCATGTTTTATCCATCTTGATGATATCATCCATTCTAATTTTGTAGACAGTTCAATTTCGCCGGTGTGCCCATAGATGAAGCCCTACGCGTTTATCTGGAGGCATTCCGGTTGCCTGGTGAAGCACCGCTAATCCAACGTATCATGGAACACTTTGCCGAGCACTGGTATTCGGCTAATAACGCCCCGTTTGCTGACGTAGATGCGGCTTTCACTTTGGCTTACGCCATACTTATGTTAAACACGGACCAGCATAATCCAAACTCGAAGAAACAAAATGCTCCAATGACTGTGACAGATTTCAAGAAAAATCTCAGTGGTGAGTTCACGACTCATTCGTTCTCAAAGTATTTTATTCCTCCTATACTTAGTGTTTGGTATATATTTATTTTTCGTCTCTGTATTGCAGGCATGAACGGGACTGGGGATTATGACTCGAAACTACTAGAGGCCGTGTTCGCGAACATTCAGAAGTACGAGATCGTTATGCCAAGCGAACAAGCCGGTTTGGTTCGGGAGAATTATTTGTGGAAAGTAAGTCGAATGTTCTGTGTACAATCAAATTTAAAGCATGATTTCGTGCACCGAGCATTTTTAAGACTCAATGAATGGCAGGTAACCTTTTGCTATTAGTAGTCGCATTCTGCGTTTGACGGGGTTGCAGTATAACATCGCAGCGTTTCGGAATAATGTTACCAATAGTTCGCTTTTATGCTCTTACGTTCTATCTAATCCACATGGACGCTTGTATGATCATTATGATAGTTTGGTAGACAGTCCCGCCTTCTGTGTTCGATATGTCATACACTTGCCTAAGTTCACTTCTCATCGTTTCCTAAATGGGTGACCAGCAAAGTAAACCTTAGCAGTGCGATTCAGCTGGGATAAGTTGGTCCACTTTAAATGTGGTAGACTCACTGTCAGGTGAATGATTATACATTAATCCAATTAGCCAATCAGACTGCGGGTGTGCGATCGGACGCACACACGTTTCAACTCTATCTGACTATTATTTCCCTCTTTGTATAGTGACGCTTCCACAACTTGATTCGTTCTAACGCCGTGACTGTCATGTATGTTGGTTTCCTCTGATTCGTTTTCTTTCCTGACTACCTTGTGTAGTGCTTGTTTGCCGTACATATTCAGAACGTTTGTGGTCTAGTTGTAATTCGCACCCGCTGAATGTTGGTGCCGACTTCGTCGCCTTCTCGGGTTATGAATCAAACCGTGTGATCGAGTGCACGGATGACCTTCTAGTGAGTATACAGGGACGTATTCTATTACTGCTAAGGTGTTAAACTATTTTGCCATATGAACCCTATTGTTAACTTATTTTGGGCGCATATTGCGATTGCCGTACTTTGCAAACTAAATACGTAAATGTTTTTTCAAGTGTTTTAACATCTAAAATCCACTTTACTTGGTGTCACATTTTGATTTGCTCGACAGCAGTTTCACTTGGGACACCGTTCGTTTCTAGGCGCATACTGTTTGATTGCTTATCACATCATTATTGCTAAAGCACATTGTTTTGTCACAGTGTCTCCTGCGCCGGGCTTCCACGGAACATGCTCGGTTTGTGCATGCACAAACAGGAACGTTTGATGCCGACCTATTCGATCTCATTTGGGGTCCTACCGTATCAGCGCTATCGTTCATTTTTGACAAAACAATCGACCCTGCCGTCCAAAATAAAGCGGTGCATGGCTTTATTCGTTGTGCGGCTATTGCTGCACATCATGGAATGAGCGATGTGTTGGACAATTTAGTCATATCGCTGTGCAAATTTACCACGCTTTTAACTACGGGAGAAGTGAGTCTGTTTATCGGTTCCTTATCCTGTTTCTTCCAATGCCGCTTATTCATAGCTTTATTGTTCAAACTACCTCAAGTTCAGTGTCTGGTTGCATATTTTGATGTGATCGATAATCGCTGCAGTACTTGAACCAGTCTGATGAAATGAGTAATTGGATAAGCATCTGATGGACTGAAAGAAGGGTACGAAGAAAAACGGTACTGCCTTAAAAGTCATTGTCTACCTTGTATTACATCTGATAATGTTTCCAGCCGATAATCCTGTTGCAAGCAAAGTAAACAGAATTAGGTAGAGTTACTCGTCAGTGTTTCCATAATGCTGTTCCAGGTTTACACTTGTTGTTACATACTGAGGCGATTTTCATTGTGTCTCTACAGGCGTTTGTTGCAGATGGTTTATATATGCGGGGTTGTAGACTACAGCGACACGTATACACACAGGTCCCAGTTCATTCGCCACTAGGGCAGCATCAACCTCATGCAAACTTGTTTAGTGCATACTAGATGAGGTGTTGGTGTGGAATTGCGGTCGCTTCTGTGTGCATTAATAGTTTTTCCTCGAATGCATAGGTAACCCAGAAGTCCACTTATTGTGTTATACATCTACTTTTCCCAATCATTAACGTCGAGTTTTATCGATTGTTCCCCGTCATGTAGCTCGGTTGAACAAACATTGTGTGGAACCATTTTGGCGAACGCTGCTCCATCCTGGTTTCAAATTGACGCTCAGTGTTGTAAACACAGCATTTACATGTGTATTCATAAATTGCATTCAGTTTGTTGCTTAACGAGGTATGTGAGGATCCGGGCAGTTCTGTACCGTATAGAACGTATGAACAACAGCAGACCTGAATCAATTGAGACATAGTGTCCTCTCCAATCAGCAGTTCTGCAACTTCCGATTTCTTATGAACTGTTGGTGAGGGATTTGTGTACACATAAATCTCTCCACATAAAAGTTATCATGAAAAATATTCCCTGAATAACTCAGTTCGTGTTCAAGGATGTCACTGATGTAAATTTGTTTTGCCCAGTCAAACGGTGTCTTCATGATGCGAAGCTGTCAAAATGAAGATAGGTGTCAGTCTGCATATCTTTTCGATGGATAACACGCTGCTATGACCAATGTTTATCTCGACGCAGTGGTTAGGTTTGCATGATGAGGTTATCCAAAGGGATATGCTGACTAGAGCACCTAGCCTTCTACGTACTGTAACGAGAGGCAGGCCAAAACAGAGCAGCTAAACAAAAGGCAATTAAGTTCATAAGATTATGGGTTACACTGTTGAGTGAGTAAGAATGCATAGGTAGTGACCAAACTCGTTGGCCCATTATTCTGAATACTTGAAGAACTTACGACAATTCCCAGAGGCTTGACGTAGTTTTTAAAACACTTACTGCGCGTAGCAGTAAGTGGAACCAAACATCCGTGTCTTTTCCACTACGACCCCGGACTAACTGAGCCCTTCACTACTAATTGCACTAGACTTATAAGTCACTGACATCTGAGAGAATTTTTTAAAGAAACCCTATATCCTGTTGTCCCATAGGTAACATTGTTAGGTAAAGAGCTAGGAGTCGGGTCCCTCAAGACAAACCCTTTCCGCGGCACAAACACCTTAGAAATATCCGTAGTTATTTTTGCTTTGACGCGCCAGTCCGCTCATTTTGTTTCGTTTATTCCCTGTTTCTAGCTATCATTTTATGAAGCCAAAACAGTTGGTAAAAGTTGACGATTTTGTTACCTGCACTCTCCAATAATTAGGTTGACAGCCGTTCCGGCGAGCACCCTATTGAATCTGGAACTACGCGCATGTTGTGTTTCCGGAATGCGCCCTTACGATCCTAGTGTAGTCGTACAGTTGAACTCACCCCTGGATAACTCTATTGTTTAGCGGTACATTCTCAAGCTCTCTAGTGACAACGAAATTGCATCTTGTGGTCAGACGTGGTATGGACGGCACTAGGCTATAGGATGGAGCACAGTATGCTCCATTGGATCTCAGCGAATGGCTGCTTGTGTGCCGTCAGACTCAGTATTCCGATCGGTCTGTACATAGAGACCAGAAAAACATTTGTTAGTTATAACTGCACACACCCCTATGGACAATGGTTCAGATGCTGTTGAGGGCGCCTTTTGAGATGACTTATTTGATCCTCTGGGACCAATGTGTCCAATGGCGGTAAAAACACCCTATTCAATGGCTTTATTACGTAGGAGAGGCGGTTGAGTGAAATGTTCAGTGTCCGAAAGCAGCGTAATGGCCGTGGTTATCCGCCGTTACAACTATGCGCATCTCAATGACTATCTGTTGAAATGGGCAGCCGAACGGAAAAGACGGCAATGCGTCACTTAAATGCCGTTCTGTGCAACTCAACGATGGATGAAAATGAACCATTTGATCGTCAGCTATGAGTGGTTCTACTGTGTTAAGGACTGATGCTTATTTCAGAGTAACCATCCTTGACTCAGACCATGCCACTGTACAGGTCTACTTCGTTTTATCCTTTGCTCGCGAACAAAAAGTTCAACCGAAAATGGAACGCCGAGAGCCGCCTATCAGACAACGCCGATAACTAAACTGCCAAAATCACGATGAAGTGATCCAAAGAAGCACTGTGTAGAACTAGTAGCAACTATACGAACCTCTTGTGAAGAGGTCTATTTCAGCAGAGGAACGCAAATACAGCGGTAGTGGATTGCTATTACTTGGGTGGTTACGACATCCCCAAAGGATACTCCGTCAAAAACCGAAGTGATCTCAGAGTTGTTAAAACGTGAAGACTCCAGATCTGGACCTGTTTTATTTTGTTCTTTTCAATGATGATGGTAAGAATGTTGTCTGAAATGACTACATTCATTTGTTCTATATGGCAGGCTGGAAAGATATCTCCTTGCTGATGATTATCAACATTCATCGCGATTTTCAGAAAAGGTACCGGGACATTCTGTGATAACCACCGGGGTATTACCCTTGTCTTTACCACATCCGAAATAATCATCGGTCTCATAATGTGGCGGCTTCTGAAACATAAAGAACCACAAAAGAGAACAGACAAGTTTCCGATCTGGTTATGGATATATCGACTATATTTTTACTCTGCAACAAACATTGAGGCATCGGCATTCTTTTGTTCTACCAAAGTTCTTTACAGTTCTGGATCCAATGGCTGTTTTTGACTCACTTGCTTGATATGCATTTTGGAACTGTCTCCATTGTAGAGAAACCTCCGTGAAGTTTGTCAGTTTGTTGAACTTTTTATGTTCTGTTCGAATGCAGAGCGCTTATTTATGGACAATCATCCTGAGGGTTCTCCACTTCAAATGGCGTTCGGCAGGAATGGCCCACCTACGCAACCCCTCAACTATGTGATGGAGTATATTCAGAAAGGAGCACCCCGAAGTCCCGAGGATCTCGGAATGAAGCTTTTGTCAGGTAGTATGCTGACTCCCGCTGAGTATGAAAACGGCATAACATTTCTTAGTTCCTTTGCAGGGAATGTGCAGACCAAGCTAAATCAATTAAATGAAATGGCAGGTCTGGATGGTATGCACTATGCACCATCACAATGTAAAATGTAGTTACAAGATTGGGTTGGCTTTGACTACTTTTCTTATTGTAAGCGAGCAGCGGGAGAATGTCGGCGTCTTCACCAACCTGGATGATGTCTTTTTATCAAGTTGTAATATTGTTGATGAAGTGTCTATGGAGATGGCGAAAGCACGTGATGCAGTGATTAGTCGTTATTTGTGGTGTCCGTGTGTCGCTTAAGGACAGAGTATTCGAGGCGTATGTGTAGTCAGTTCTCCTCTACGGACTTTGGTAACAGGTGTGGACGACTTATACAAGCCCGCGGTATACCACCATCGTTGTCTCTGCCAGTTAATCTGTGTGAAGTGGACTGACTGTGTCAGTAACGCGACAGTCGGTCGAAGTGTATTTGGTAAATGGGCGAATTCACACTTATAACGAGGTAATGAAAATGCACAATCTACGACGGTTGAGACATGTGCTACGTGTGTTGACTGAGTGTCTACCGCAAAGCATTGTTCAGCGTAGTCGCTGGTGGTTGGAAGAAACCGTAAGGTGACGTGTTCATGGGCTCCCGTTGTGCCAGGTTTGTAGATGCGCTCCCCTCCCAAGTTGGGGGTTGTGCACTCTGGCATGGCAGTAGCGAGCCTGTATTCATACGGTTTCTCAGTCTTCCATGGATCTTCACTGTTTTGCCTTTGATTTTTGTCGAGCATTTGCACCTATTTATTATTCTGCTGCCCTAAAGACTACTGTCAGGAACAACGGCAGTCTGGGCCATAGTACCCATGGGTACGGCTCGACGCTGAAAACGATGATGATGGTGAGCGTTAATCCGCTTTATGTCAGGGAACGGCAGTTGGCCGATATTCTCGCTGCCAAACTAGAAATGCAAATATCAGAACTGTTCGCCCGGCGATTTGTTGGTGCCCCTCTGTTAGTTAGTTATGAACGATTGCTCTGAAGTTTAAATGAACGGACAGCATCCCAGAGTGTGACATACGCTACAAAATAAAGATAATGGTTAACTACTGATCGTAACATGATGAAGGAGAAGATCAATGGATTAAGCGTGCTACCTACCGAAAGGACACGCAGACTGGCACCTATCTTCATTTTGACAGCTTCGCATCATGAAGACACCGTTTGACTGGGCAAAACAAATTTACATCAGTGACATCCTTGAACACGAACTGAGTTATTCAGGGAATATTTTTCATGATAACTTTTATGTGGAGAGATTTATGTGTACACAAATCCCTCACCAACAGTTCATAAGAAATCGGAAGTTGCAGAACTGCTGATTGGAGAGGACACTATGTCTCAATTGATTCAGGTCTGCTGTTGTTCATACGTTCTATACGGTACAGAACTGCCCGGATCCTCACATACCTCGTTAAGCAACAAACTGAATGCAATTTATGAATACACATGTAAATGCTGTGTTTACAACACTGAGCGTCAATTTGAAACCAGGATGGAGCAGCGTTCGCCAAAATGGTTCCACACAATGTTTGTTCAACCGAGCTACATGACGGGGAACAATCGATAAAACTCGACGTTAATGATTGGGAAAAGTAGATGTATAACACAATAAGTGGACTTCTGGGTTACCTATGCATTCGAGGAAAAACTATTAATGCACACAGAAGCGACCGCAATTCCACACCAACACCTCATCTAGTATGCACTAAACAAGTTTGCATGAGGTTGATGCTGCCCTAGTGGCGAATGAACTGGGACCTGTGTGTATACGTGTCGCTGTAGTCTACAACCCCGCATATATAAACCATCTGCAACAAACGCCTGTAGAGACACAATGAAAATCGCCTCAGTATGTAACAACAAGTGTAAACCTGGAACAGCATTATGGAAACACTGACGAGTAACTCTACCTAATTCTGTTTACTTTGCTTGCAACAGGATTATCGGCTGGAAACATTATCAGATGTAATACAAGGTAGACAATGACTTTTAAGGCAGTACCGTTTTTCTTCGTACCCTTCTTTCAGTCCATCAGATGCTTATCCAATTACTCATTTCATCAGACTGGTTCAAGTACTGCAGCGATTATCGATCACATCAAAATATGCAACCAGACACTGAACTTGAGGTAGTTTGAACAATAAAGCTATGAATAAGCGGCATTGGAAGAAACAGGATAAGGAACCGATAAACAGACTCACTTCTCCCGTAGTTAAAAGCGTGGTAAATTTGCACAGCGATATGACTAAATTGTCCAACACATCGCTCATTCCATGATGTGCAGCAATAGCCGCACAACGAATAAAGCCATGCACCGCTTTATTTTGGACGGCAGGGTCGATTGTTTTGTCAAAAATGAACGATAGCGCTGATACGGTAGGACCCCAAATGAGATCGAATAGGTCGGCATCAAACGTTCCTGTTTGTGCATGCACAAACCGAGCATGTTCCGTGGAAGCCCGGCGCAGGAGACACTGTGACAAAACAATGTGCTTTAGCAATAATGATGTGATAAGCAATCAAACAGTATGCGCCTAGAAACGAACGGTGTCCCAAGTGAAACTGCTGTCGAGCAAATCAAAATGTGACACCAAGTAAAGTGGATTTTAGATGTTAAAACACTTGAAAAAACATTTACGTATTTAGTTTGCAAAGTACGGCAATCGCAATATGCGCCCAAAATAAGTTAACAATAGGGTTCATATGGCAAAATAGTTTAACACCTTAGCAGTAATAGAATACGTCCCTGTATACTCACTAGAAGGTCATCCGTGCACTCGATCACACGGTTTGATTCATAACCCGAGAAGGCGACGAAGTCGGCACCAACATTCAGCGGGTGCGAATTACAACTAGACCACAAACGTTCTGAATATGTACGGCAAACAAGCACTACACAAGGTAGTCAGGAAAGAAAACGAATCAGAGGAAACCAACATACATGACAGTCACGGCGTTAGAACGAATCAAGTTGTGGAAGCGTCACTATACAAAGAGGGAAATAATAGTCAGATAGAGTTGAAACGTGTGTGCGTCCGATCGCACACCCGCAGTCTGATTGGCTAATTGGATTAATGTATAATCATTCACCTGACAGTGAGTCTACCACATTTAAAGTGGACCAACTTATCCCAGCTGAATCGCACTGCTAAGGTTTACTTTGCTGGTCACCCATTTAGGAAACGATGAGAAGTGAACTTAGGCAAGTGTATGACATATCGAACACAGAAGGCGGGACTGTCTACCAAACTATCATAATGATCATACAAGCGTCCATGTGGATTAGATAGAACGTAAGAGCATAAAAGCGAACTATTGGTAACATTATTCCGAAACGCTGCGATGTTATACTGCAACCCCGTCAAACGCAGAATGCGACTACTAATAGCAAAAGGTTACCTGCCATTCATTGAGTCTTAAAAATGCTCGGTGCACGAAATCATGCTTTAAATTTGATTGTACACAGAACATTCGACTTACTTTCCACAAATAATTCTCCCGAACCAAACCGGCTTGTTCGCTTGGCATAACGATCTCGTACTTCTGAATGTTCGCGAACACGGCCTCTAGTAGTTTCGAGTCATAATCCCCAGTCCCGTTCATGCCTGCAATACAGAGACGAAAAATAAATATATACCAAACACTAAGTATAGGAGGAATAAAATACTTTGAGAACGAATGAGTCGTGAACTCACCACTGAGATTTTTCTTGAAATCTGTCACAGTCATTGGAGCATTTTGTTTCTTCGAGTTTGGATTATGCTGGTCCGTGTTTAACATAAGTATGGCGTAAGCCAAAGTGAAAGCCGCATCTACGTCAGCAAACGGGGCGTTATTAGCCGAATACCAGTGCTCGGCAAAGTGTTCCATGATACGTTGGATTAGCGGTGCTTCACCAGGCAACCGGAATGCCTCCAGATAAACGCGTAGGGCTTCATCTATGGGCACACCGGCGAAATTGAACTGTCTACAAAATTAGAATGGATGATATCATCAAGATGGATAAAACATGAACCCAGGTAGAAGAAAACTAGATGTGACTTGATTTACTTTACAAAGTGGGAGCTCACAGATTAGCAAATCAGTAAGTCACTCCCATGAGACCGGAGGCATGAGCTGCTGTTCGTAGCATGAAGATTTTAGGTCAACAACTCATTCCTTCAGTCAGAGAGAGAACTCGCTGTGTAATGAAGTTGTTATGTATTCAGTTCAATCACTACAAGACAGTCGGTGTCATGTGACGCACGTGTGGTTCGCACAAGCCGCGATGACCGGGCTCGGACCCGCAACCGTGCGTTGGTAGGAAATAATGGTTATAATTGAGCTATCGCATGAAGTGGAACTTAGCAAATGATTGCCAAAAAACGCTTTAAGTCTTAAAACGGCCCATACGCCACATACATCAATTTACACATGATTTCAGTGCACACTGTCCAGATGTTTAAGCGAAAACAACTTAACAGGTGAGAAAATCAAGGAAAGCCAAGAGCTTCAAAACTAGCGTCCAATGAGTTAAATTAAGTTCATAGCTAAAAACATAACGTGTCGACAGTCTTAAGCTACCAAAATGAAGTAGAACTGTCTGAGAAGGATGATTTTTCAACCAGTGGTCTAAATTAGTGTCGGGGGCGTACAGCTCGAGCTGTGTAATACAGAGAAAGGAAACCGAAGTTGGCTACCTACTTATAAATATGGGCAGAACTGTTAAATTAGAGATGAAAAATAAGTTTATAGCGCACACACCATATAGTGTTTGGTGATATCTACATTCTTTTCAATAAGGTATCTGGATATCACTGCTGATTGTCTCAATGGCACTCGTAGGTGTCCCCATGTCACAAGGGTAGTACATTACCAGTCTCCAGAGTCGTTCAAAGTAAGTGGTTTACAATAGCGCAATGGAACAAAAACTGGCGACAGATACATTACACAAAAACCGAAACGATAAGCGACAGTCTACTCTAACAAGCGTTCCAACCGGGTGAGGTCAGCTAACGCTCACTTGACACACCCATGGTCATATGTGCAAAACGTGAATATTCGTACTATCCGCGTTAGATCTATCCGCTCTATCGCATCCCTGTGTTCCGATTTGCTAATGTAATTCCTCGCAGTGTTGACAGTGTACAATGATGTACCTGTTTCTACTTTTTGCTTCACTGCGCTAGTATAATATGTTTGGCTTCAACGACCCTGGAGATATCGGGTAAAAACAAAAAAAAATTCTTGAGTCAACTTGAATTGACATCCAGTCACGGAAAAGTAAAAAAGATCGAGACATGTAAACATGATATCCGGTCATTATAAACTGAAAAGGTATAGAAGAATGTAATCACAATACCAGAAGCTAGGCAGGACCAAACAAAGTATTTGTGGTTGGAGTCGTTATGATAAAGCAACAATATATTAAAAAGTGCCTGAGTAGAAGGGGGTGAGGAACTTTGGAAACTCTGTATGGTGCAATGGAAAAAATGCAAGTGGTCAACAGTCTCAACGAACGTCACAGGCAACCGGAGGACACTAACACTGTTTGTATCAAGTTCTGGATCACTCAGCAGTGATCACATTTCCAGAATTTATAATAAGGACTTTCGGCAAGCAATATTGGGTGACAAGGGCCCAGTGTGGACCAAATAAGCTTAAACACCAGTGACCGTCGTGTAAGCTGGAAGTGAATAAAGAGAATTGTTGCCTGACAGTAGAGTTAATTGATACTTTCGACGAATAATCGGAAGAATACCAACCAAAAAACCATACGAAGGTTTAATGAAAGGTGCCCCATTGCCAACAAATGACTTCAACTGGTCAGCAGGGCAACTAAGCAGAAACGGGAGTTGCCAGCAATAAAAAACCGTTGTCACCATACATCACTCAGGTGGTTGGTGTCTGATTCGGCCAGTTTTGCGGTGGTGATTTCAAAACTATTAACCATTCAGTAGACGAAGTAAACAGTACACTGTTCTACAACTGGTCAGGACTTTAATACTTCTAGCAGCCATTTGGTCCTGAGAATTTAACGGTTGAAACACACACGTTATGCTAATAATCCATTAAATGCTAAGCTCATGAAAGAAGGCGGCATGATTAAGCATACTAAGCCAATACCTATATCAAAGGCTGGATAACAATGCCACAAACACGTGAACTACGTGTCGTTAAATGATTCGCGATCTACGTTACGCCCATGTGAGAAATAGTGTGATCAACAGATGACAGTGATCGACTGAGAAAAACACACTTGACATAAGCAGCCAGGACGTCGCCGTTTTTGCGGTCGCTCAAGTACTCGCCAATCATGCGCTTGTCCAATCGAGGATTCTCTCTGAGAAAATGGGCCAGTTCATCAGCATCCAGAGGACTCTTGAGTACGTTATGCTGCTGCAGGAAAGCTATTCCATGTTTTGGTTTCATATTAAACTGGTCTGATCCGAGGATGAGCACCTGAAAAAAGAGAGGTAAGTTTCCAATGAAAGTTCCGCATCAACGGTAGACCTAATTTGGATGTACTAACCAAAATCCGGATTTATCCGCACTAAAAAATCAGTAATATGTGAGTAAATATGCAGTGAAAAATCACAACCACCGAAAACCACAGACATAAAACGTCGTGAGGCGAATAGCATACAGATAAACTCACAAGCGAAAGTGGTTGAGCGTTCACATATGATAATTCAGTCGTGCCTAA
>LUCH01018401.1:0-14815 GCA_013368495.1 Paragonimus heterotremus
GCCCATAATGGTCCCTGCTACTTAATGGAACTGAGCATTGACGTCTGTGGCAGCCGAGACGGTCTGGGGCCGAATACCGCGTGCAAATGAGTGGTGTTTTGTCTGATTTTGTTTAGATGGTTAACCCATGTATTGGTTTGTCGGATAAACAACCCTTGTGCTATCCGCGTACTTGGATCACAACACTAGTTTTAAATAACAAAATCATCATCGTCATAGATGGCAATATATCATCGGTTTACGTTGATGCTTAACTGCCACAAACCCACGAAGAAGAGTAAAGTAAACCCTGTATAGGAGGATAGGACAAAAAAGAAGAGGACGGGGAGAGTCCTAACTACTAACACGATACCGGAGCAGTAAACATATTAGCTTCGGAGCAAAAGCAGGGGCATGGAACGCCTGTCAACACGCTGAGTTTTAGGGATTTTCTGAAAGTACACGTGGTCAAGCTAACCAGAATTTTAGCGAATAAAACGTAAAACGATTTGATTTAAAAGGTCAGTCAAGGTCAGTCAAAGCAGTCGGTAGTGCATAAGTAACATAAACAACCCGCGGAAAAAGTCACACACTTCCCAATCTCCTCCGGGAACTAGAGAGGAAACCGGACGTAACTAGCTACGGTATCACGGACAATTCCAACGAGCTCTGGTCCGAAATATTACCACCTCAGTCCCATATGGATGAGCGATCAACCCTTATAATTCTCACCCCGGACATGTCCTTGGTTTATCCGATCACTGGAGATAAATTGGTCTACAGTGTTCAGTGCACGAAAAACCTTACTGTAAGTTTCGCCAAGTTGTTGCCCAAGGTCAAAAAAGTAGGTATCCAAACGTGATACCTCAAACATTTCCTGTTGTCTCAGAGTTGACTAAGCCGCCTGCGCCGCTCTTGCACCATGGGTGTCTCTAAGAGGAATAATCAGCTATTTTTGATTCATTACCATATCTTCAACGTTGGCAGGTTTTTGTGTAAAAAATTGGCGCTTGCAGTCGCTCACCTTTCTATTCGCCTGTTTTATTCTCGCATATGTACAACTCTTATTGGCGTGTCCAAGTCCTTAAATTCAATATAACAGAATCAGATTTGCCAGAGGCTTTCAGTACCACTCTACTTCTAGCACACTTTGGAATTGTCGAGGTGACAAAAAAGATCACTTAGTTCTCTGTCGTGTTTACAGTAGACAACCAGAACGCTTTGCCTAAAATCGTCAACGATGTTGTACTACACATGGTATGCGTTGTGTACGGCTCAACTGCATGGCCAAGAACCTGATGAAATGATGATACAACCTCAGTTATACAGTCTTCGATGAGCTACAAGTATCAACGGTAACCTTATTTGTCAGACCTGACGAAACTGCAGATCGTGATGACAAAGCTGTTGAACTTGCTGTTACCATAGTGAACAATCATCAAACCAAGCAAGTTGGACTGATAAGATTGAAAAGTCCTGAGAACACTTTTCATAATGCTGTCGTTAAATTAATCCCTCATATCATGAGCTTCTGAGTTTACTCATTTCCTTATAATTTTCTGGCCACAGCCTATCGCAGAATGATTTGTCCACTTAGGCAATCATTTTTTCCAGCCGACCATTCTTTGATCCTTATAGACTTATGCCGTTTTCATGAGAATATCCTGACGCTAACTGCTGATTTCTCCCACAAGTGTTCGATCAGGAAATTTCATTTTCTCCTGTGTATGCTGATATTCCGGTGACTTGAAGGGTGCTCACTTTCAGTAGATTTTTTTGGACCTTCATTTTA
Organism: Paragonimus heterotremus; assembly: GCA_013368495.1. Taxonomy (NCBI): domain Eukaryota; kingdom Metazoa; phylum Platyhelminthes; class Trematoda; order Plagiorchiida; family Troglotrematidae; genus Paragonimus; species Paragonimus heterotremus. Next base: position 1,772 of record LUCH01018401.1, read on the forward strand.
AATGTTTGTATAAACCGTTTACACTTGTTGGCTCCTGCGTTGATATTAATCACTCCTCTAATTGAACGAACACCTCAACCATTTAACGCTGACTGCCAAGCACTTTTGACGTTCAACTGTTTGACAATATTTTGATATTTCTCTCTCATCTAACCTGAGTACTCATAATTGACGTTGTCGAGGTCTGGGCGTCCTGGCCCAAACCCAGACAAACTATATCAACAAAACATACATGACATATTACACCGGGTGTCACACAAGATAAACCAGGTCGTCCTAGCTGCCGTTTCTGTCGTGGTAGATAGGTGGAAATACGCTAATGCAAACCACCCTTCCCCTCACCCAACGACTCCTCCACCACGAATCCTCAAGCAGACAATGCTCACTCGAGTTTTAGTAACATGACTTCCAACTTGAGACCTTCCCGAGAAAGTAAGTCGTTGTCCGTCGTTAGATAGAATGCCTGTACACTATTGGATCAGTGCAACACTGGAGAGCCGGAACGCTGTACTTCATTGAGCCGCGATGAAATCGATGTCGCAGCTTTTAGTGAGAAAAAGCGTGCACACTAGAGTAAACCCCGAGAATCAGGCGATGGACACACCTTCTACTGTATAGGTTACCCGGCAGACGGCACTCAAGGGCATGAGGTCTGCTTCGCACTCGCTAACCGCATCAGTGTTTCCATGGTAAAAGGACCGCGCGGTATCAGACCTCGAATCATGTTAAAGTGACTGCTACTCGGTCGAAGTAAACCTGACACAGTTGTTAGTTTCAAGTTAACCAAATCCCCGACTACTCATCAGCAATCTAAAATATCACCTAGCAGGTTTAATTAGATCGGCGATTTCGACCTGTTTAAGAAGTCCTAATCGCGAGGTTATCGATTGGAGTTAACAGACAGTAACTGTGTCACCTGTCGAGGCGATCAGGCAACCTGATCATTACTCGCAACCGACAGTGGTTGAGCGTTCACATACGATAATAATTCGGTCACGTCTAGTGTGAGGTCAGTGGTGCAGTCGTCAACACAGTTGCCTCATGAACAGCGTGGCCGGAGTTCTAGTCCGGGTAGTGGCAAGGATATGCACTACTGACGAGCTGCTCTGAGGAGAGCGGAACTCGAATCTAGTGCTTCTTTTCGAGACGGGTCGACAGGAAAGTCTATGGGAATGCGACAGCTGCTTGGATCAATTGTGGGTGATGTTCAACTGGAAATTAACCAAATCCCCGACTACTCATCAGGAACATTTGTTAGTGTTTATGGTTTAACGATTTGTCACACTGAAAATACAAGGGACCGGTTCTGTGATTAGCTGTCCAGCACAATTCGCTCGTCACCGGTAAGTGACTGACTGTTTGTTCTGGTTGATTTCAACGCATGAGTTGGGCTTGACCCAACAGTTCGATCAGGAGCCCTTGGATCCCACGGCATTAGTGCACTCGGTGGGAACGTTGATAATCTACTTAAACTGTGTGCCACTTATAAATTGTTTATCACAAGCATGCGATTCCGGCTGGGTGCCAATGAAACAGCACGACAAACTCATTCACGGAGTGGTTCGATTACGCAGGTGTGCAGCAGCACGACGTTCACGGGGTGCATATCACATCAGTGACGCGCGGAACTGAATGCAGATCACGGACTGGTCACGATCAATTCGTTTATTCATGATTACAAACCTGTTTATTGTAGATCATCCAGATAACGGGAGAAATTAGATTTCAAACGATTGGGGATCTGCTAGACGAAGACTGCTTTTCAACGTACAAGCACTGCTCGTCTGAAAGACGCTCCTGTATCCGCTACCCCCGAGGGTACGTGGTATTAGGTCAAGAAAAAGTTCACGGCAGCGGCCTTTGAGACGGTCGATTTCTTACGTCAGAAACGGCCTGACTGGTTCACAGGAAACAGAACAGCTATCTCCAACCCTATGGGAGAGAAGAGTACAGCGTTCGTCGCTTCCAAGCTGGACTCACTTGGTATGGCCAAAACAGATTCCTTCCAACATGCTCGTCGTGGACTAGCCGAAAGGCATCGTGGAATCAAGGACTACTGGTGGAAGAAGCAAGATAAGTGGATGCAAGGCTACACCGATTGCGGATAGCACAGAGGATTTTGTGCTTCGTTGAGGGTCATTTTTTCCATCCATCTCGTCTACCAAAGCATTTATTGTCGCAGACACTGGATCCTGGTACACCTAACCACAGGACATGAAATTTTTGCGCAAATGCTTTAGAAACCCACTAAATCGTCCTGCTACCATTGATCGGATGATCATGAAAAGCCGGCCGCAACAAGCAGTCAACTTTTCACTAGCTCTCTCACTCGATTCGACAGAGCAGCAGACAGTCAAGACAACTGCAAAGTGGAAAGGCTGCAGGTGAGGACGGATTGCCGAAGAAACTTCTGAAGACTGGCGGACCAGCTGTACAGAGTTCTTAGTTCCAGTTAGTTTACTATATTTGGGAGCAAAGAATAATCTCTCAAAAAGCATTGCAAGCGTTGCATCGACAGCTATCGCGCCATTTGTCTGCTACGCTGCGCTGGAAATATGCTGACAAGAAGCATTCTGAAACATTTCAGTGAGAAAGTTTTGGAGGCTCATGATCCTGGGGAAAAGTGTGGATCCTGGGCAAGCCTGAGTACGATGAGACTGTGTTTGCTATCTAACGGACCCGGGAAATGTGTCGCGAACAAAGTATGCCAGACCATGTCCTGTTTGTGGATCTCACCACAGAGTTCGATTCTCTGAACCATGAAGCGTTGTACTTAGTTGGTTTGGATGTTCATGTAAATTGATCAATTTAATCGGACTGCTCCATGTGGCCATGAAGACGAAGATACAATCGACCTATGATGAATTTGACATTGTCATTGACAAGAAGCCAGGTTGTATCATAGCCCCAACCTTAATCAGGTTACATTTGACTGAAATGTTAACAGTTACTGTTCAGAACTCTGAGGACGATGTTGAAGTTGAATACCACACGGATGGCCGCTTGTTGAATATTAGAAGTTTCAGCACCCCAAGACGGTAATGTTGAATATGTTAGTCGGGCACTGACGTTTACTGAACAAAACAATCAAAAGACAAGAAAAAAGTGTTTGGTGATCGTGTGGACTTTAGAACAGTGTGAGTCACACTTGCTGGACCCATGTTTCCACTTAGAGACCGACCACAGATCATTGAATTGGAGTAAATTAAGGAAAACCCCCGAGGAAAGGTCGTTTGTTGAGCGTTACACATGCATGAGTACGACTTCAAAACTCGTCGTGTATCTGGAAAAGAAAACTGTTGTTGTGCTCCAAGAACGCGGATGGCACAAGAGTTGGTTATCCGACAAAGCAATACATGGGTTAAGCATCTAGTTAAAACCAGACACAAAACCACTCATTTGCACGCGGTATTCGGCCCCAGACCGTCTCGGCTGCCACAGACGTCAATGCTCAGTTCCATTAAGTATGATGTATATGATGTATATCATTGACGTGTTTTACGTTTGCAACTGATGAGAGTAGATGAAATGTTAACATATCGCAATATGTCTTCTTTCTGCTCTGATGAAGATATAGTAATCAGTCGTATGACAGGAGATAAATAGTGGGTCTTAGTAGAGATTTTAAACCAAATAACTAGCCAATGGAATGTCACTTGTAGCGCAGTTCACACAACAAGCAATAAGGATAGCTCAGTCACAAACAATGACTGGCTGACTAAAACATCTGCAACCAAAACTCGCTCCCAACATATGTCAGTCGCTCAGGTGTAGGCGCACTGAACCAACGGGAGAAAGAAGTTGTGGATTAAAATAGTCGATCCCCAGTTCCTTTAAACTGTGTACGCCTATGTACTTTCTTAACGAATCGCGTTTCTTAGGTCGGAATGAATTGCTATTCCTCCTGATCTCGTGATACCACTGGCTTCATGAAATCATTTTTCCTACTCATTTTGTTTTGAACTGAACACACTAGCCACGTCACCTGAGTGTTTAGAAGGTGATGATGATTCAACTAGTCGAATGGAATTAACAACTCCAGCAAAAAAGACAAGAGGAGATCAACAACTAGTGAACGTTCTTATTATCTCTATGACTCAACAACATTCATTGCAAACGTTGAATAGTTCAGTGAAAAAGTCCCATGGATTCCTAACACGAAGGTAACTGTACAAATCCTAGCATGCGCAATCTTGTTAACTAATTCTGTAAGGTGTCGTTTCGTGCGGTACAACGAGTAACGTACTCCAGGCCGTGTGCACCAGTTTCTGTTGTATCCTCCAACCCAAGGTCAGTCATTATTGATGAAGTTCGAATATAGCAACCAGAATACTATGAAATTGTCGTATGGTGAACATAGAAGACAAGTACGGTTAAACAGCAGTATTGTTTTGTAACAAAGAGAACTAATGTACGGTAGAAACAGCAGGCTGATACATCTGCACGGTGAAACGGTAGGCTGTACAACGTCCTCAAGCAAGTGTAAACAGGTTAACGACCACTTGTCCAATCTGGAAGGTCACAAGACAGATCCAGTTCATTGCTCACAAGCGAAAGTGGTTGAGCATTCACATGCGATGATAATTCGGTTGTGCCTAGCGTGAGGTCAGTGGTGCAGTGGTCAACACGGTTTCCTAATGAACAACGTGGCCGTGATTCTAGTCCCGGTAGTTGCAAGGATATGCACTACTGACGAGCTGCTCTAATGAGAGCGAAACTCGAATCTAGTGCTTGTTTTCGAGAGAGGTCGACTGGAAAGTCTATGGGAATGCGACAGCTGCAACCAATTGAAGGTGATTTTCAACTTGAAATCCAGTCGAAACTAGACAAGTACAAGGTTGCGCCCGCATTGGCGTGTCCTGGACAGTGAACCACGTGAACGGACCTGCTGCACAGGAACGTACGTCTGCATATGCGCAATCGACAGGACACAGCAGTTACAACAAACAGTCGCGTGATGGTTGTAAAAGAGATTGCACAGGTCGGAGATCACAGGTATGCGGACCGAAATCAGATTCCCATCGGGGTACACTTAATTTTATGGGCTACATCATACGTGAAACAACAGTCCGACGCTTTCTGTTGAAATGGCCCGACTTGAAACGTCTGTCTCAATAAGGAAGCTGCGATTAGCCGTGAGTCGTGTTCAACCGATGGCAATCAAATTCACTGACGATTTGTTTGATCCAGAATCCGTCACAAACTTGGGCATGTGATCACGAACCCCTACATTGATGCGGATGCGTGAGAACAACCTAAAACCATGCATATTGACGGTTGTCATTAATCGATATTCGAGAACCCAGTGCATTACTATGAAGAAAGCGAAAACGAATATCCGTAATCAGTTCACTTGTTAGAACATAACCTGGTGATGGGAGTAATAAATCATATCAAAATGCCATTGTGTGACTTATCAGGAAAGTATACGTGCGGTACAGATATGCATTGAGGTGCATTTCTGCTATACAATTGAGTTATGATTTGTTAGTGTTGAAGGACACAGTCTATCCCGAGTTGCCGATTTGCACTGGCTACGGCCACATGGGCTCGACAGGGTGTTTCCAATGCCTCTTAATGCCAAGCCACAAACCAACACTTCACAGGCGGTCTCATCTTTGTTTGTACTAACCAAACAGCGGTAGTCAGATTATGGGATCGAACCAGCCAACCCTCGCGTTACCAGTCAACTCTCTTATCCCCTCGGCCACCGGCTATGGTAGCCGTTGTCATGCCATAACTCAATTACATACGGTTCTCCCGTCACGAGTGACAGTCGTGGGACTGACGGATGAGCGGATAACAGCGTTGGCTCGTATCGCGAACGGTCCCTGGTGCGATCCCCCATTCATACTGTAGCTCATTCGTCCAAAGTGGGACGAAACCGGTCATGGAACATCATTGTATGTATCAAAAGGCATTACAGAGACATTCTTCCTCTCTCCTATTTCCGAAAACTGTATAGAAATGGCCACCACAGATTAAAAGTAGCGAGTTCGAGTTTCAGGCAATCGGCAGACAGTAAGTCATCGCAGAAGTGCAGTGTAGCTATAAATTTATTCAAGTTGTCATTTATGAGCTTTCTGGTTTCTCCAGTTCATGAACTAACAAGTTATTCGCTGTGAAGCAAAGATTAAAAAAGGCGGCTTATGTGGATAAATTAGAGACAAGTTTCTGTCGTGGATAACCCGAATGAAGTGGTTTTTGGCTAAAATATCCACTTCTATCGAGAAAATCTGCCCACTTATTGAGGCATCGAGTGAAAGTAATATAATCATAGTCAGGCGACACTGGAGACTGATTACTGTTAAGATTTGAGGACGACATGAATGAATCACAGTGAAAAAGACCTGTGTACTTACCACACTGTTTGTATGTTATGCCGCGGTTGGACCACGGAAGGAGAAACTGGACGAGTATAATGTGAATCAGTGGACGAATAGATAATTTTCTGATCATCCTGAAGTTCACCTCCGAAATGTAACCAAGCTAGTTGACGAAGGCATTAGGGTCGATTATAAACCGAAATAGTTATTAAGCGACAATGAGCCTACATGCGTAGCATGCTGAGCGAGTTATACACCGAGTGCACACGATAAGTGCTCAAGGGGATGTTGACTGGCGCATTGTCAGTCCTGTTGTAGCGAAAAGACGTCCAATAAAGCACAATCTTCATTGTCCAACTCGGTAGTTACCATGCCACACAGGGGCTTGCGATTTTGAACCACAATTCCAGTCCACAACACCCCCCAGGTTTCCGCTCACACGTCGTGTGCATTTCTACCCGGTTTAGGTGTGTGATTAGCGCATTCTATCAGGGGGTTTTCCACCTGCAATTCCTCGTCCGGTCGCTCGTGTTGTTCCCCATCTATCCACTGTGGGCTTTGACCGTACTCCACAGCCGTGTCGAGATATTCCCCCGAGTGTTGGAATAATCACGCGTTCAATTTGGTCATCCATCCTATTTCGGCTGCCACGTCTCGCCCGTTGGTCCGATCCGGTCGAGCAATGACTCATCCGGTCGCACACGCCGTCCTCCATCCGGTCGCTGTGAGTTTTTGAACGCATCTCCCCCCTGTGTTGAGGTATTCCGCCGAGTATTGGAATGCTCGCACTTCCTGCCTAACACTCCACCATACTATCCTAATCTCAGTGGTGCCGACGTAGACTAATCGAATGTTCATTATCAATTCATGCAACATCCTTGGATTACTTAGGCACAGTCGAACCTTCGCATATGGAAAGCTCGAGCTGCATGCTTAAACCATTACATTTCAAAACTGACGTGATGTATTTTCGCTTGATTCATATGAACGGCACTTCCAAACAGCCAGCACTCTATCGAACAATCGATTTGATATTGACATTATCGTTCAAGTCAATCTGTAATGCGCGTGTTCACGTTCAGTTCGTACGATCTCCGAGCCCTGTTGATTATACTCATAGGTGCATTGCTTCAGGGATAGATGCAGCACAACAACGTCTGTCTGGTACTATGTTAAAACAAGAAATCGTTTACTTCATTATTAAGTAATACCTTAGTTAAGCCACAACGAGTTGAAAAACAAAAGAGTTATCGGTTTCACAACGTTTCGACCCTCCAGAAGAGCTTTTATCAAGCGATTTAAATCAGAAAATTTACAATGTACAAGTTTCAAGTTAGACAGTCATCAACTAGCACATGTTTGTGTGTTTCACCTGCAGTGTGTAGACGGGCTACCAGTAGGATGTAAGGGTTCACGGTTCATCAGAGGTCACCACGTGAAGATCCCCAGGTGCGAATAAGCATAGAGTTAATGTGTGCTTGTGTGTGTGTGGGTCTGTATGATTATGAGCACAAAGCAGATGACAACATTTTGGATGGTCCGTACGTCATGGTTCCGTTGGAGAAACGGCGCTCCACTTTGAACAAATCAAAAGCTTCGACGGCAAGTTTGCTCCAAAAGATGAAAGCCAATTTGGGTAAGTCACTCTGGTTTACCTTATATCCAAAAACAGCATTAGTTTCGAGATTTTACGGTTTACCGAAAATCTATAAACCTGGGATATCACTGCGGCCAGTTGTTGACTATACAGGAACCCCAACATTTGCCCTAGACAAATTTTTGTTTCGTATTCTTAAACCTCTTGAAAAGAGTACAGACCGTTCTATTCAGAATTCCACATAACTGGTAACCAAGCTGAAGGAACTTATCTTAAGCCCGGATGAATGTCTGGTCAGCTTTGACATTGTTTCGTTGTTCACCAATATTTCAGTGGGGGGAAGTTTGGAGGTGATTCGCCAGCTTCTTGAAGCAGATGACAGTTTAGCTGAACGAACAGGTCTATCGGTTAATGAAATTATAGAAGCTACGGAACATTGTTTACGATCTACATTCTTTACGTTCAAGGGAGTCTTCTATGAGCAAACAGACGGAGTAGTAATGGGCTCGCCCATCTCTCCCACAGTTGCCAACTTGTTCATGCAAGATTTGGGGAAAAAAAGTTATTGTCTAGCTTTCCTGACCCACCTAGAATTTGGTGGAGATATGTCGACGATACGCTGGTGGTGATGAGTGCAGAAATTATTGAGAAATTCATAGAACACATGAATTCCTTTTATCAGCATATCAAGTTTATGATTGAACGCGAATCGGTGAACCGTGAACTGGGTTTTCTAGACTGCGGAATACACAGGAGAGCCGACGGCAACCTGGACACTGGCGTGCACAAAAAGGACACCCATTCAAATCGGTAACTTTCCTTCAGCTCAGAACACCCCATGTGCACCAAGAAAGCAGTTGTATCTAGATTGTTTCGCAGGGCCCTGTTATTAACCAGTTCCGAGGATGAACGATGGAAAGAATATAAGATTGTCAAATCGACATTGAAAACCAATGGTTACTGTGACAAACTTTTACGTCCAATTCTGGAGCTGCCTTGTAACAAGATAAACGAGCCTAGGAATTGGTTGTCAACTGCCGTTATTCCGTACAGAAGGAATACATCAGAGGACCTTAAACGGGTTCTTAATCAGTACAATATCAGAGTGGCATTTAAAGCCACCAACACATTAAGGAATAAATTGGTTCGCTTAAAGGACGGACGAACGGTTCTAGAGAAATCAGACTGTGTGTATCAAATTAAATGTAAGGATTGTCAAGCTTCATACATCGGACAAACCGCCCGACAGCTGGAAGTACGCACCAAACAACACGTAAGATGTAGTAAGAAACCTCCTATCGATCTTCAACAACTTTAGAAATTAGAACATGATTCAGCCATGGCAGCACACGCAATCCTCAACCAACATCAAGTCGACTCAGATCATCGGACTCTGCTTAAATGTGGTTTCCGTAACCACAAAGAACGCTTACTGAGAGAAGCCTTGCTGACTGCTAATACACCACAGGCGGTGAATCGATCCAATGGCCTGGAATTGTCAGTTGTTTGGTGCAATTTACTGGGTCAACAACAGTGACACCACGTTGGAGAGGTTTGAGGTAGACCTGTCACCGACCCCTATCCCAGACAGTCTATACTCATGCAGATTAAACACATACAAACTCACCCACACAATCACACTAACTCTCTACGCTTATTCGCACCTGGGAATCTTCACGTGGTGACCTCTGATGAACCGTGAACCCTTACATCCTACTGGTAGCCCGTCTACACACTGCAGGTGAAACACACAAACATGTGCTAGTTGATGACTGCCTAACTTGATGCTTGTATATTGTGAATTTTCTGATTTAAATCGCTTGATAAAAGTTCTTCTGGAGGGTCGAAACGTTGTGAAACCGATAACTCTTTTGTTTTTCAACTCGTTGTGGCTTAACCAAGGAATTACTTAATAATGAACATAAGCACAACGCACAATGTGTTTTCCCATATTCGTTGCGTTTATGGTTCGGAAGTACTAACCGTTTACTTCCCTCAGCGGGATTGATAATTTTCAAATAGGGAGGCCTAGGATACCGCTTCTGCTGGAAAGGTTGTGAATGTATATAACTGGTATGTTTTACGTTTGCGAGTGATAAGGGTAACTGAAGTGTTAACATATCACAATATATGTCTTCCTTCTGCTCTGATGACAGGTTGCTGTTCGGTCAACCGAAACATCACCGTAAACCCCTCATCAGCCTCTAATAAACTTGTCCGTAAATGCTTCTTAACTAACTCGTTGAACCCATCAGGTGCGCATCCATATCAGTTACCTGTCCAACATGTACCCAACACGCAACTTGTCCTGTTATTGATACGTCTTTGATTCACATTTGAAAAGACAAGACAAACTATAAAACCAGTTATGTTTATTCAATCCCTGGCTGATACACAAAGCCCGACATCGGCACTGGTTACAATTCTGCTGTTCAAATGTACACGAGGATTTCATCAAAAGTCAAAGCGTGGCGAAAAAGCTCGTTTTCGATGTGTCATCTTCAGGCCAAATACAACACAATGAATATGAAATTAGCTTTCAAGTCAAAATTTTATAGAACCTAATGCAATGTGAACCTAGTGTCATTTGGGGATCACGTACGCGGTCACTGCGGTACCGTGTCGAGTGTTCCAACGGCGGCAGGCTATGGTAATTTCACTGCTTGAACAGTGCGTGCTGTATAAACGTTCTGAAGATGATATTTTCTGTATCGTCGACGGTGACTTTGATACTGACTGTCTGCTATCAATAGCCAAGTCATCTCACAAGAAACTGAAGTTCACTATGGAAATAGAACAAGATGGAAAACTGGCTTTTCTTGATGTTGCACCACTGAGACGTCCAGATGGATTAATTCAAAGAGGGAGCCGTAAGACCGTGAGTTTTCTGTCGGGCGGAAAGTCATTTATATGAACTTGCCTTACAAGGGCGAATTACCAAGTGTATCCTTGGCCAGAAGACTCGACACGACGCTGATGAGAACGTTCCATGCTGCACAACTAAGAATAACGTTCTCCTCTAAGCCAGTTCTATGCTATCACCTCAAAGACAGTGCCCAGTAGTGCTACCTCGTTGTATATCTACACATTAGCTTGTTCCTGTAGAGCAGATTACAATGGTCGCACAACAAGGCGCAAACATTACCCAGCTTGGCTGACGACCTGACAACAACGAAGGATTTCCAGTGCCATTTTGACCCACCTAGTTGACACGGGTCACAGAATCACTGTGGACTTCGCAGTCAAGCCTATCCACCGTGTCACACGTGTTCACACCAGAGGTGTGAAATTTCGTATCTTGGCTACTGCGGAGGCGATCGGAATCCGACTGTGAAACACTAATGTATGTGCGCAGAAGTCTTTTGTTGAAGCACTGAAGTTACCATGGCCTGCCGTCGTTTGAACACGTGACACGGTATCATAGACAACATGTCCGTAATCCCCAAATGACACCAGATTCACACTGTGTTGGGTTCCAGTTCTAACAGTAAGGTAAGTGTCCGCGCTATCAACACATTACCCTGTTCATTGTTTGGCATGGCTCATGACCACGGATGCTGCCACAACAACTAGTGAGGTTTTCAATTTGCTTGATTTCTGACATTTACCCAGAGTATTCATGAACATTCTGGGTTATAAACTACTGTTTTCGGTAATTCTCATCAGGCATACACAGTTACAAGGGATTCATTGGACCAATGTATAAAACTGGAATATCATTGTACGCAATGAAAACAGTCATGGAAACAGTATAGGTGGTGGTGGACTTGTTCGTGTGTGTGAGTGTTGTGTTCACATGATACATGTGACCGACATGTGATGACTTGTTAATCGAGTTACTGGGTGAATGAGGTTATTCTACGGGAATCTGGAGAGGAATGAGGTTCAGACTGTTTATGCATGGTTAGACACGAAAGGTATTGAGCCTGTACGAATTACTTTTGGACGCACAGCTGGAGATTGTATGTATCATGGCGACTTACGGATTATATCTACACTTTAATTAGCCGTATTACGGTAAATGTCGGAAAATCCCCAAAACACCAAAAGTAACAATATGACGAACAATTGTTTTTGATAATTCTTTCTCACGTCAATACTATTACATAGCTTTCATCAAGACGTCTTAAGACAAAGCGAAAAAAAAACAGGAAGTGATTGTTAACGAATGACAATAAATACTGGTAGTAGATTACGCACACAGTTGGTTAGGTCCAGACCGGACGTTGACCGGTTGCTGCTTCACACGGTCAGGGGCGAATGTTTGTGTGTGATTAGATTGGATTCGATTGATCTGTAGCCACGGAAATTGCAAGGGCTGAATAACATTTCTTTTGAGAGCACAGATTGGGGTTGTGTAATCTAACAGCAATCGATTTGGCGGTAGCCAGAATGCGTTGGCGGACAGTTCTTGGTTGAGTGTTGTCAACTCTGTAGACAACCCGGAATGCTTTGTTGATATCTATGCAATGGTTGATGTCAGCTAGATGTGCAACAATGGTGCTGGTAATTGATTTGCGACAACCAGTTTCAATCCAAGCTGGATGGTCCTTTTTGACTAGTAGTACGAACAACATATTCTACAGTAAAACAGCAGCGAGAAAATGAGTACACAAACATTGACTGATAATTGTGTTTCAAGCTCAGTCATAACATCGACAATGTTGTGAACCAACATCTTAAGGTTGCCGATGGAAAGGTACGCTTAAATGACCGGTAAATACATCGGTTAAACTGGTCTGCTACAGTATACCCCTTAAACGGATTTCTTTTCAACTGCGGACATTACCTCATGTCGGATTTTGAACTTCATGTCGGAAGGGATGAATTGTTTCGGATAGTCGTTTTCCCTCAATTGGTTTTGAACTGTTTTCAGTGCATGCTCTATTGCGTCATCCGAACAAACCTTCTATTTTTTACTCTAGTTGTAAGGCTTTGGGCTAGATTTCGTCTGTTTAAGGGGCACAAGACTTTTGAAATTGGTATATTGACCTGGCCATGTAGGTTTGCGATACACCGGCCTACTCAGTGTATTGTCTCGACATCTGGTCAATTTGACATCTAAGAAATGGAACTCGTTGTCAGATTCTTTTTCTGATATGAAGCGCAGTGAGGTGTGTG
>LUCH01018402.1:0-14802 GCA_013368495.1 Paragonimus heterotremus
CGAACGGATGTATTGAATCTGAGAGCGCACAAGCGACTGTTTACTCGGATCCAATCAGGTAAGCGTTTCGCTTCTCTGGGACTCAGAGCGACTTCCACCCCAGCTTGACTACCAGATTCAGCTTTGGTGTCTGCAGAAACCCTGAGAGAAAAGCGCTTTGATCGACAGTTGTCTAGATGTGAACTCAAATGAATAACCGTGCTAGAATCGTAGACTCGCGTCTCCGACACACAGCATACATCAATACCCAGACTTGAGAGCGTACTAGCCAAAGCAGCTTGTTGACCGACTTGTCGAAGAGTGCGAACATTAAAGGCGCCAATGTTTACCAGTTGTCTTGACCTCAGAAAACAATAATCGCTCGAAAGCACATGGAAGACAGAAGAAATAGGGGGTAAACCAGTAGGAGAAAGTCGAGATCGGTTAGTAATGTCACTGTCGAGAGAACGATAACTTCTGATACTTCCCGGTCGTTTATGCTGCGGAAGGGGTTGACTTGAGGGACCTCACCCTGAGTCTTTGACTCAAAAGCCTGACCTGCAAAACAACAGGAAACAGGGTTTTCTTGGGGGACCCTACTCGGGGACAGTGACTCAATAGTCTGACTCACTTGGCAGTAAGTGGCTTGCCTAGCCCGCGGGTGCAGTGAATAAGACATTGATGTCTCATTCTGAGCACTGCTGCGCGCAGTGGATGTACTCGAAGTGACATCGGGCTTTTGGGAGATAATAGATGTTTTTCGACCGTACTGGATAATACGCCGGCGGTCACGGTCAACCGTTGGGTGATCGGAGTGTTCTTCGTTTGAGGGTATCTTTTCTAACTCCTTTTTTCCTGACAAGGAAAACAGCAGTGCTGCAACTATGAAAATAGTTCTGCTGTATGCCCATAGGATCGTGCCTCACTACCTAACCACTCCTACGCGGTCAATGGTGGGACATACAATCCTATGAGTGTAACTACTTTTCACCTGACTGGCCCTCGTTGGCCTGTCTGATAAGGTTGCACCTGGAAGTACCGTAGTCCTAATCTGTATAATCCGCCGCATCAAAACAGCACAGTAGCCAGACCACCACGTCAAGGTACCAGTTAAGAACTGGGGACATCGTGACTCAGACTTGGTGGCTGTAGACGTTAAGTGAGGTGGCAGCTAATCAAACTCAGTGGCGTGAATGTTGTCGTCGTTTGTCCGAGTTGTTTGTAAAGTGAGTGCATTTAATGGCGCGGGGCAGGGAAGCCTATTACGGAAGCTCTCTTGCTGATGACGCCTTATTTTCACTTAGAGTTCGGTTGCTTTTTTGCGTGTTGCAGGCACACTGCTGCTGAATGTTTGAATATAGACGATGCTATTTCTAGTAGTTAGGTCCCGTTTTTCTTCTGTTTTTTGCATAGAGTTCATTTTTTCTTCCTGGTTGTTTGGCTGTATTTATTGATAATGATGATGATGACCTAGCTGAGTTCTCCATTGTCAACGCTGGTTGTTACGTTGCAACATTGTCATGTCACCCTTAGCCAGACAGTATATCGGGGCGTTGCGCCTGTGCTTCCAGTTAGGATGTAGACATTTCAGATAACCTCACGTGGAAGGAGTGCAACAATTTTGGCCTTACATCGTACGTGTAGCAGCACACTGTTGTGTGGTCAAGGTCATATGAATGGACCGACTTACAGTGGCATTTGACCTGAATGTTATACCCACACATCCACTGCTGAGCGACCCTTATGCGTATGCACCCGCAGTGACTGCGAACGACTCACAGTTTGTCAACATCACTGTAGTCAGTGAGCTTTGTTGGTGTGTTGAATGATAAATCTTTTTCCTGATCTTTTCATAGTCCAACTTTGAATTTTGTTTTCCAACTTTTTCCTCTCCGGAATGCATTAGCATGCACTCGTATACTGAAATGCTTCTTGTATTACATTTTACATATCTTTCTTCCTAGTATAGATCTTGTCATTGCAATCTCTGTCATTGTTTATTTTCCGAGAGAAGGATTTCCTTTTCACGCTAGCTATTCAATTGGCTAACCAGCATTAGCCGGCTGGACACAAAGGCCTCACTCACACACCTACTGGCTTTATTCCTTCGGGTTTACATCAGATACGTGGTGTGTGTGAATGGAGCCGCAAGTAGTTCAGCGCAAGTCACTTGGGGGAGGGTGTTTTGAAGCGCAGGCATCCTTTGGCTTCGGTCACTGTGACATGCTAATCCGTTTCGGATGCCGCCAACCAATATCACTTGCACAACGCATACGCACACGTGCACACACACAGACACATCCACGCAGACACAGCAAGACACACAGACAACCTCATCTAGGACATAGCCTATAACACGTGGTTCAACCCAGTCTCCTCATCGGAGCTGACAAGAATGTACGCACATATGAACCGAAATCATATAGGTCTCTCACACGCCGGTGAACAAACCACAGATGCATTGTTTGATGGACTACAAAGTGTTTCCATCCTGCATATTCTTTCGTTGACATCTATAGGATTCCACCAAACACCACTAACACACCCACGGATTACATCTGCGTATTTTGTCCGACCCCTTGCTGTAAGTGCACCTGCTATATTTGTCTGTTATTGACATTACACTGTGGTTACATACCCTTCTGATATTATTTAGATGTTAGGTTGTACCTATACTATTCACAACATATTGTAATTAAATATGTGAACATCAAGAGCTGAGGTGTTTGTGTATGGGAAACACTCGTGGTTTTTAGAAGATGAGAGTGCTTTTTGGGTCAGTCTGGTAACACGGATAACGGATTCATCTTCCATTCACGAGAGTGTTATGATTAGGACCTTGGTTTCAAAATACTACATATTGATTTGGCTCAAGTTAGCCAAACAATCCGTAGCACTATTGATGAACCCTTGAGAATACGTCACCGAATCTGGGCGAGACTACACCGAACTGTGCTTGTGGCATCAGAGATTACCTAGATGAAACTTTCAGTCATCGACAAATCGCTGGGAGCGAATCAGTTGTATGACGGGATACCAATCCATGAGATTTCTTCTTGTGGCGTTACTTGAAACCAGATTTCTACTCCGGAGAAGTAAGGTCAGTAATGTCAGTCGCAAACGAATCACACATTACATTAGAAGCCAGTTTGTAAATGTTTTGTTCACTCTATGTGCAACGAATGCTCCTTTACAAGAGCAGATTCTTCTGTCGTAAAGCTCAGTGCAATACTCACTCCACCTTGACCGCGAGATGCGGTTTCATCGTCACCAGAGACCCCGAGAAAGACTAATGACCCATTACATTATCTAAGAGGAATTTGAAAGGCAGCGCATTACTAGGATTGTAAAGGCACGTCTCGGAGACAGCACACATTCGGTTCCAGACTGGAGACAGTGCTTGCCCAAACAGTCTTCTGACCCATCCGCTGGAGAGTGAGGACGTTAAAAGCGTCAATGTTTACCAGCTGTCTTGGTTTGAACTCAGGAAGAAGGAGATGAAACTGAATGGATCGGATATTATTTCACTGCTAGCTAATTTTTTCAATTCAGTGTGGCGGATCACGTCGATATATTTGATTGAACTAATTATGTTCGATTTTTTAAACAGACATCTAGATTCCACGGTAAATTATATTCGGACTCCTTGTTTACAGCGAGTACTACAAGAGTTCCTTTGTTCAATCTCTGACTATGGACAGAAGTGGGTGATTGGGTCAGGTACTTAGAATGCCAACCTGCAGTATACCATACCGGCCAGTCTCTGTCGATACCGCGACCAATCAGTGCAAACTACTGGGTATCCAATCGATAACCTGGCGTAAAGGAATATTGTCCGTTACCAAGATGCCAGCCACTGTCTAATAAGTCCCTAACACCTGGGCTGGAACCCCCGCGGTTCACAGTCGGTCGCTAGAGACGTGGTGTTGGTTAATGAGGCTTCGTGTCGTGAGTGTCGTCATTGTTTGTCTGAGGATACTTCTTATTGGTATATTATGCTCTATATTGCCTACCTACAATCCGTATACAATTTTGAAACTTGTTTCATTCGCGCAGTTTGTGGATCACAGAAATTTTTGTACTTATGTGCGGGTAGACGTGGTTTGCTTTGGCTTCACAAATCGTTAGCATCTATCTCAGTATTACGTTTTCGTGAATGATATCGTTGGATAATGTTCACCCACTATCGATAACAGGTGTAACTCACCGAGTTCAGTGTGGACGTGCATAGTATCTCCACACCAGCCACACGGTCGTATTCCGCCCCACGCAGTCTCCCGACGTGAACGAGGAAGCGCTTCGTAACTCTGAGCACAATGTTGTACAATCAAGTGTGTTTGTAGACGACACTGAGCCAGCAGATTTCCAACTGAACTACCCAAATGTGTAGCAAATCGACGCCAACAGAACACACAAACGGTCGACCAGTTTAAGTCTACGTGAATGCTCTCCGAATTCAGACGGCCCTGGTTTACGCACCAATCGAATTGACGCTGTAATCGATGCACGTGTCCGGCGCGGACCAAGTGTTTTAGTGACCCTTGCACACGTTGTGTTGAACGTTCAGAAAACGAGTTGGTCGAGATTCTCATAAAGTCAGTGGTCTCACAAACTTGGCACATTTCCAATAAGGAATCTAGTTCTTTTGCTCCCGAATGGTAACATGCCACATGAGCCTGCAGCATAGCGTTACTAGAGATGTGGCAATATTTACCTTGTAAATCACTCGCATATTTGAATAGGTCTTCGCCAGCTAACGCTGTTAAGTGAGGCAATAGACGATAGTTATTGAGGTCACAAATGGGGCAACTATACATAGCAGCTTTACGGGCACCTGCACTACCACCCGCTAGTTTTGTTGGCATTGAATGTGACATGTACCACGTGAGTAGTTCGAAGTTTGGCAAATGCTCAGTATCAATGTGTTTCTCCAAAGGCAACAGTCCTTCTCGCTTCAGTATGGAGTAGTCAATATGGCGATTCGGTGATACGGTTTCTGGTTCTGATTCTGAACTGGAATACAGCTCATCCTCTTGTACGTTAGGCAGACTCCATTTCGGGTTCGTCCGCTGCCTGGCTTGTGTAGGGCTGGGATGGGGTGGCTCAGCTGAAGACGTCCAGAATGCTCGTTCCACAGGACCCTCCTCGTTTGGAAAGTTCGTTGTGACAAACGGGCATTCGGCACACATTCCGTTTCTACGCCGAACAGCATGCCGACACAATATATGGACAACCAAATGCAATTTCGAGTGAAAGCGCATAGCCGACTCATGGAGTTTTGCGGGTTTTAGTTTCTGACAACTAACTCCTCTCCCGATGCGTTTATCGATTCCCTTTTCTTCCGGTTCTGTGCAGCAGAACAGACAGATAAAAGGTAAGCCTTGTTTCACCAATTCACGAGGAGCAAGAAATCCGCTTAGAAATGCGGCTTTTTGTTGTACACATCCATGCTGGTTTGTATTCTGACACTCGACATCCGAATCCCAGCGTCTTCCACATCGGCGACAAGTTAGTCGCGCACTCGATTCTGTCAAATGATTTTCAGGTTTTGTGGACACCTCATCGAAGCTATATGACCCTTCAAACTCATGTTTAAGGAGAAGCAAATGTGCATATAACACATCACCTTGACCACAATTTACACCACACAGCAAACATCGAAAGTCCGAGTTGGGAGTGCTTTCTACCATGACATCTGTGAGAGACCGAATACTTTTTTGGGCACGTTTAATGGTAGATCGATTCGGAATTGTTCCACGCCCGATTAAGTCGGCTCTGCGGTAATCCAGCTGTGGCAGTATAATTTGTTCGCGTAGTAAATTAACTGAAAATGAGGTTCCAGTATTTGGGGGCGGATGAGGTGGAAGGATTATGGGCGGTGGATGCGCTTGATCTCCTCGTGAATTCGGCCCTTCACTGACATGGTGGTTATTAAGTAAATCGGGAAAGATATATATTTGTTGGTGCTGTGCAATTCTTGCCCTCTTTGTTTTTCGCGTATGAGTATGTTGTTCAGCATGCGATGTCCGGCGATTGCTCATGTTTTATCAGGTGATTAATAATGTGCCACAGCTCACCACATATACATGAATGCCGACTTATGGGCACGTGACCGTTTGAACATCGTCTGGCAGTTGATCGATAAACGTAGTGCAGATCAGCTTCTTCTCAGCTATGGTATTTTTTAATTAACGACCAGAATTCCACAGTTAAACTTGTAAGATCGTATCTCAGATAGTCGAGTGACCTCTTTTGTCAGTGCTGTTCTGTTTATGGTCAATTATGTAACTGTTGCATTCTTTAAAAATTTGCTCATACTCGCCTGATCTATTGGAGTATCTCGTGTTGTGTGCACATTGTGGAAGTTGTCTGAGGCAACGAGCTCTAAACGACCAAGTGTTACATCAAGATTGAACAGGATGAAGACACAAACTAACCTGGACCCAGAAGACTTAGTAGGCCACGACTAGAACTTCTGTGACCGAACGATTACACGATTGTTGCGTTAAAACACTTCAATTTTTTCCGACTGTACCGATGTGTTGTAGCCAGGGTTTTGTAATCGTTTAATCCCTAATAACTACCATCTCCACGGGATCTCCAGGAAACCACTTTATGAGACTTTATGAGTCTCTAGAGGACAATTTAAAAAGACTATTTATTCAGTTTCATGGTATTAGTAAGAAACCACGTTAAGTGAGGAATAACAGCAGACGTGAACGCACAGATATGGGCATATATCAGTTTGTAACTAGTTGAATCTGTGGATGCACCTTCAGGAAAAGATGGCAGGAACAGTAAACATGTTTGATGGTAAATAACTTAAACGTTCAGCCCAAATTACTTACCCAGAAAATTCAACAAGACTGGAGCATGAATTTTCACTACCGCCGGATAAATGCCTCATGAATTTACAGAAAGGTTTAAAAGTTTTATCACATGGACCAATGAACGGTGAACAATCCAAACCAATAGGGAAGCAAATACTTGCATTTGCAAAAGCTTGTGAGTGGACGTGTGTTGTGTTCGTATGCGTGTACAATCAACAGTAAGCCTTACAGGCTGTAACACCGGTAGAGAGAATAAGTGTACGAGTACAACACTGGCGTCGCGTTAAACGAACCTGTCCGATGAATTTTAATCTACAACCTCCGGTACCCTATTAACGTGATACTGCCACAAAGCCAACCGAAAGTGATTGGACATAGTGGAAAACTACATTTACAAATTACTTATTACTACTACTTATAGTGAAAGCCTGGAGTTAAAACTGTTTCGTTAATTGTTGGGCAATGAAGGACAACATCACTTCGGCGCACTTGAATTGTAGGCAGAAATTTCGCTAAACGATGCTCTCGTTATACTTAATCGGAAGTGGCAGTGAGGAACGAACGTATTTAAGGAAAGATTCGAGTTTTGCCAGTCGAAATAGGACGCCCTGGAACCGTTGGAGCAGTTTGTATCCCGTTTTACCCGAGCTGAATATCGCGTGTGTAAGGCTACTGCGGGAGCTGTGTCACGTTAAACCTACAAAACTTGGTAGCACAAGAAACAAGGCACGAACCATCTTCATGTGTCTGAACATCAATGTCTGCGTTTGTCTACTGGCGTCGAGTGGCACCAATGCGTAAGCAAAGAAGAGGTTTGGAAGTGGGTGTTTGGTAGTGTGTCAATTGAATTCCACTGTTCAATCTTTAAATTTGTTCAGACTTGGATAGTTAGACCATGTACCAAGAATGTTAAATAGTTTTCTGCCAAACCGAGCAATATTTGCCGATGTTACGATTGACTGGTGTAGGACGTGAGATGAGCAGACAAAGAGGTGGTATGAAGGAATCAAGTAGTTCATCGGGGGGTTGACTACTTTAGGTGGAGTTCGTCTTTCAGGCTGTGGTCATTGTGACCCACCTTGTCCGTTGTTGGAGATTTTAGGTGAGATGACAGCTGATCGCGTTCAGTGACGTGAATGTTGTCATTGTTTGACCTGATTGTCCCTAAAGTGTGTTCACGTTTTGACGTGGCGTAGTGGAAGCCGTAAGGAAGATTTCTCGCTGATGACGTCTTATTTTCACTTACAGCTCGATTGTTTGTTTGCGTGGTGTAGGCATCTTGATGTTGAATGTTTGAGAGTAGACATAGTTGTTAGATTGTAGTTAGATCCCCTGCGCTTCTTCTGTCGTCAATAGCTTGCTCTTCTCTTTGTGGTTTTCCGCTAGCGGAGATTCAGCGGTAGCCACTGGTGTGGTGATGATTCTTCCATAATGACTCACGACAGCATGTTTGATGTTAGAAGTAAACATCCTAAGCACCAGCACCGAACCCATAATTGCGTATAGATGAACTGGGTTAGGAAACCAGTTGGTTATTGCATACATGTATTGTTCCACATTATTACCAAGCTGAAGATAGCCGCGTTGTTATCGTCGAACGTTTCTGACGTTCAATAACGATCGTCCCAGTGGCTGCTGCTGTGGTCTGTCCTTCGAGCTGTTGCTACATATCCTCGGGAGCAGTGGAGTAAAATTAGCGTCTTGCAGACGAGCGGCAACTGCACGTTGAAAAACAACCCGTCTCGCAGTTCCCCAATCACTTGACATTCAATTCTGTCGTTGTTTGGAGGACCTGCAATAAACGGGCTTACGCACGTAGATAAACAATTTGATCCTGACCAGTCTATGATCTGTGACACATTCAACGCCGTGCATCACTCGCGTGATGCGCACTTCATGAATGTCACGCTGCTGTATAATCACGTAATAAAACGAATGATGGTGACTGCTCCGTAGGTTAGTTTATGTCATGATGTCGCCCGCATCCAGCTGGAATCGGATGGTTGTGATCGCCGGCTTGTGAGTAGCACACAGGTGGAACAGACAATCACCGTCCCCGTTGCTTGAATCAATACCGTAGGATCTAACGACTCTCAGTCAGGCTGTCGAGTCGCCCCTACCTCGAGCGTTCAATCACCCAGAACAAACAGTCGATCACTCACCGGCACCGACCAGCGTGTGGCGGACAGTTGATCATAGAACTGGTCTTCTGTATCATCAGTGTGACACATAGTTAGACCATAAACACTACCAAATGTAGCACACTCACTTCGACCGAGTCGCAGGAGCATAGACAGCATTTGAGGGCTAATATCGTGCGGTTTGCCTATCATCAAATTGTAACGTATGCAATGCCAAATAAATTGCTTACTGGATCGCACTCTGATTGGTCGTAACTGACCTTGAGAACTTGCCTTACATTTTATTGGCTACAATTCCGGGCCGTCTTGGCTGCCTGCATGTGTCATTAAATCAATAAGACATGGTGTGTTAACACGTGTTCTGTGTTTCTACTAGGGCTACGGGCCGTGTGTACCTACTACAGCAGTGTCATGTTATCGATTACTAGGTCTTATCATTTGGCGACGTGGAAAAGATACCTAACATGTTACTTTTACTTGCACAGTTTTGGGGTGCTGCATGGGAAAAGCCGTCACTGTCCTCTTGGAACCGTTGGAAGAAGACATTTCTGAATTCTGTGAGGTTATTACCTCTTTTGCTACCAAATGCCGTACTTTCAGAGACTCACAAAATTAAAATACTGTGACAATTTCTAGTCACTGAGGCTCAACGGCATTTTGATGCGCTACACATGGGTAGTGAAGAGAATATTATTCACGCTTTGAACACACTAAGTTGTAGGGAACATGTGAACATAGTTACAATGCGAAATACTGCTTCACGAAACTACATCAGGCTTCAGATGAAAGTGTGAACGGTTTCATTGCACGCGTTTAACAAACTATGCCAAATTGCCATTACAGCCAGATTGCGGTCATCAAGTTCGAAGGAGAAATGGTTCTACTGTGTTTGATTTCGGAGATCCCCAGAGAGCAAGCGCGTGGAAGACTATTGTCAGAATAAGCATCTACTCTAGCCTGAGTAAAAGCTTACGCAATTGTTCGACAGTGGGAAAGCACTACTAACTAGTTAACCACGTTTTCACAAAAGACAAACACAGATTGGAATGCTGTGACTGGCAAATATTGTCGACCCTCACCTTATTCTGTTCAACTGGAAATCGAGGGAGAACCAGTTGGTATGAAGGTGGATACTGGAGTTTTCATAACGATAATAAGTGCTGTATCTATCAAAAATCTGTCAAAAGTTTCCGCATGTCAATCGACCTTGCGCATATACACTGGCCAGCCGATCCCTGTACTGGGAAAGTGTACTGCACGCGTTCAATATGGCGGCGAAAAACAAAATTTACCAGTGTAGGTGTAGTGGCCCAGGATTGCCCTAACCTATTGGGATTGGATTCGGTCGAATGTCTGCCAGGTACGTTAGATATTGTTAAAACCTTTGCCTGAGAGCCGGAACGTGAGGACATTCTGTCCAAGTACTCTGGTGGATTTGAAAATAAACTTGACAAACTGAATGAACTCTGAGCCAACATAAAACTCATTGGCAATTTTCAACCCCGTTTGTTCAAAGCACGGACCTTACCTTATTCCTCCAGGTCTAAAGTCGAAGAGGAACTGACTTGGCTATAAAAGGAAGATACTATTATCCCTGCGCAACATATTGAATGGGGAACGTCAATCGTTCCTTTTGTCAAACCAGATGGATGTGTGCGAGTCTGCAGTGTACATAACTTAACCATGAAGCGTGCTTCTATATTGAACACGTGCCCTTTACGCCGAATAGAGGACTTCTGCGCTACACCCACTGGTAACGAAAGATTAGCAAAAATTGACCTTATTCATGCATACTCATAAGTGGAACTTGATGAATCCTTTCATATTTGCACTACAAGCGTTACACACATGGACCCTTTTCGGTACACACGGTTAACCTTTGGTATTAATTCTGCCCGGGAAATTTTTCAAAGAATCGTAGACAGCTTGGTAAAAGATGTTCCAGTCGGTTGTGCATATTTAAATGACATCCTTATCATTGGGCCGATAACATCAGAACATTTACACACATTGGCCATGATGCTTAATCGTCTTTAATGTGTCGGATTAAAGCTGAAGAGGTCGAAGTGCGAGTTTTTCAGCGACTGGGTTTGTTACCTCGGATACCAACTGGACAAAAACGGTCTGTACATGTTGGGTGACTAGCTGCAACCCATTATCGGTGCATCGGAACCCATAAATTAAGTGAGCTCCGCTTATTTTTGGGAATGTCGTCACACTATTGCTGTTTCTTACTCCAATCGATGACCCCTCGACTAGGACTTCTCTCCAGGTTGAAATCACAGAAATCACTGACTTGTTGAGCGATATTTGATTACTGGTGAGTAGTAGAGGATTTGGTTTATTTCAAGTTGAACATCACCCACAATTGATCGCAGTTGTCGCATTCCCATAGACAGTCCAGTAGGCCGCTTTCGAAAAGAAGCACTAGACTCGAGTTTCGCTCTCATTAGAGCTCGTCAGTAGTGCATATCATCGCATATCATGGGAAGGGGCCGACTGGAAAGTCTATGGGAATGCAAAAGCTACGATCAATTGTGGGTGATGTTCAACTTGAAATAAACCAAATCCTCTACTACTCACCAGTAACCAAATACCGCTCAACAAGTCAATGATTTCCGTGATTTCAACCTGGAGAGAAGTCCTAGTCGAGGGGTCATCGATTAGAGTTAACGGACAGTAACTGTGTCTCCTCTCGAGACGACCGGGCAACATGATCATTATTCACAAGCGAAAGTGGTTGTGTGTTCACATATGATAATCCGGTCGTGCCTAACGTGAGGTCAGTGGCGCAGTGGTAAACATGGTTGCCTCATGAACAGCGTGTCCGTGGTTCAAGTCCCGGCAGTGGCTATGATATGCATTACTGACGAGCTCTA
Source organism: Paragonimus heterotremus (assembly GCA_013368495.1). Lineage (NCBI taxonomy): Eukaryota > Metazoa > Platyhelminthes > Trematoda > Plagiorchiida > Troglotrematidae > Paragonimus > Paragonimus heterotremus. The sequence continues at coordinate 11,830 of LUCH01018402.1, forward strand.
ATGAGAGCGAAACTCGAGTCTAGTGTTTCTTTTCGAAAGCGGCCTACTGAACTGTCTATGGGAATGCGACAGCTGCGATCAATTGTGGGTGATGTTTAACTTGAAATATGGTAACTGTTGGCTGGTGGTATACATGACGCTGCTGAGGAATTTAACGAATGGTAAAAACATAATCTCTACATACCCATCGAGGGCAAAACCCTGACTGTTCCTCCCTAATGTGTGCCTTCTGAGCTGCAGTCAGTCGACGAAGTATTATGGATGCCGGAACCCTAGAAATCACTGGGGTCAATCTAATTTCTCTATGGCTCTTGCAAAAGCCTCGGACTCCCCTCTTGAATAGGGAAGTTATTGTCGAATGACCCCAACACGAAAGTATGATCTCCGTCGTCCACACAAGTTGAAACAGCTGTTTCAAGACCTTTACTAAAGCTTCCCTACCTTCTTTGAAATATGGACCAGTAGTCCTATTTCGTTTGAGAACCGGAATACAATTGCACATATCAGTCTCAGTGGGTGGTGCTAAATCTACCGACCAGGGTGCTACACCGCAATTTTGTGGCGGTAACTCAGTAGAAGCAGATTGTCAACCAAATTGATTCTCGGAGTGTTCCGTCCACCCCTCTAACCTTCTGGATTTTTTTTACAAATGGGCTTGCAATCGGCCCGCTGATGGCTTCACTAACAGGCAGTCGCCTTGAAGCAGTGACACCGATGAACCGATTAGTCTGTGAAATGAACGCGTCTAATGGCGCGAGGCAGTGAAAACCATGCTGATGACACCTCACTTCCACTTGCAGCTCGATTATTAGTTTGAAAGGTGTAGGCGTCTTGATGTTGTATGTTTGAATATAGACGTAAGTATTATTTGTGGTTAGGTCCCCTTCCCTTTCCATTTTTTCTTCCCTCTTCCTATACAAGGTTTACTTTTTTCTTCTTCGTCATGGTTGTGTGACAGTTAAGCATCAGTATGAACCACTAGTGTATTGCTACCTCTGATGATGATGATGATGATGATTAAGGTTCTCTACAAATTTCTCTGTTTCAAAAGCCTGTACCGCAAGTCAGTAGATTGGGGGCAGTGTACTAGAACTGGCACGTTTTTAGGAAAAACATGTCAACCCCCTTCCAAACTTCAAACTGGAGTACTGACAAACTGGTTTTTCAGACCTCTACCCATTGGCCTGCCTGGTATGGGTGGCTCCATCAATGTGGTGGTCACACCGTCCATTTTGACGCAATAAGTCATCGAGATGCGCAAGCCGTCACACTTTGTCAAGGTCCAGTCACGTTGCGACGGTTCAGTTAAGCCCCAACTGGTACAACTGATGTGCTGTTTTCTATGATGATAGTAGTTCTCACAACATTGCTGTGAACAAATTTACTTGAAACGTGTGATCTGTAATAAATATGGACGCTGATCTTAAGCTTTTTTATTTAGGTTGATGGGTTATTACACGGATGCCCATGAGTGTAGTCAGTATTCCTTCGCAGTTTGTGACTTGTGAGACTGGAAAAACTACCCACAATGCGACATTACTAATTGTAGCAGTAAGAAACGTCAACATATCCAGTTTTATTTGTGACGACCTGGGTGTTGTTGTTGTTGTTGTTGTTGTTGTTGTTGTTGTTGTTGAAAAGCCAGTAAATCTTGCTTACTACTTTTGATAGTCAACGGTTTTTTTACTGGTAAGTCGTGTGGTAATTAGGTCCCTTCTAAACACATGTAACAAAGTTAGACGTGTTGGATTAGCAATAGTTCGTTTACTCTTATCAGTCGCAGAAAGGGAAGCATTAGATTTTAGATAACACACCGGGAGCAGCAACAGAAAAAACCAGCTTTCGGGATTTGCATGGGACGAGCGGTTGTTATAACTCCCAGGGGAGACAAACTACCTGAGTCAACAATTTATATACACACGGTTTACGGCGTCCGATTCGGATTAGCCTGTCACAGTGACCGAGGCCAAAGGACGCCTTAACTAACTAACAGCGCAAGTGGCTTGCGCTGCACCGCTTGCGGTTCTACTCACACATTACGTGTCTAGTGTAAACCCAAAGGAACGAGACCGGTAGATGTGGGCGTTATGGCCTTTGTGTCCAGCCGGTCAATGCTGGTTAGCCAATTCATAGGTCAGCTCCAAAATGAAACCCTTAACTCTCTGGAAATGAACAGTGAGAGACTGCAATGTTAAGATATACTCTGAAAAGAAAAGTACGGAAAATATGACGCGAGAAACATCCCATTAGAAGAGTACATGTTAGTGCACTCTGGAAAGAGTATGAAGTAAAATCAAAATGCAAGGTTAGATTGGAAGTAAACAGAGAAAACATTCATCATGATGTACTTCACAATCGATGAAATCGGTCCTCTGGTCTCACGCACTGTTGTCATCGTCTGCTACGTTATCACGTATACCAGTCAATTTCGCATATGTTCAGCCATTTTCTGCCGTGGGCAACGATCTGATCTTTCAACAGAGGTGTTTCTGCAACCGCTATATCATATAAGAGACCGAGCGTTTGCGAAGAATACGAGTGTAAACAAGCTGAACAACACATCCAGTTGAAAGTGTCAGACCCAGTTCAACCATTAGGGTATGAGTGAGCCAATTCTGACTGCAATTTATCACTAACACCAGTTATTATTTAGACAACTTTGAAGGATATAATCAGCAACACCTAGTATTTGCAACTGTTCGCATATTAGTCAAGAACGTCTTTCGCTCACTATGGATATTATTTGCCAATAAAATGTTCCTAGATAATGCTTTGTATCCTTTTGAATAGTCATTAGTACAAATCTTCCACACCCGGCGAACCGTTGCTCGTACAATCTCTCGATTGTATACAACCAGTGCAAATAACAAAATTGCAAGCCCTATCCGCTCCAGTGGTCCTGTGATGCACTGAGCGTTGTATCGAATAGCTCTGTCGTTTGGTGAATAAAATGCGTAGAAATGGTTAATTATC
>LUCH01018403.1:0-14608 GCA_013368495.1 Paragonimus heterotremus
TACCGCGAGGTCAGTTGACGCGTATAGACGGTTCCGAATTCCCACGCTGCTCCTCCGTCAGCTGACGTCTTATTTCACCAAGTCAAGCAAAATCTATGAATTAACTGCGGATACAGAGCACGCCCAATTTGGCAGAACTGAGCGCCAACTTACTGCCAGCGTTGCCGAAGGTTTATCTAAATGGGCTTAACAGACGGTTTGATAATCAGGTCACTTGAGAGCAGACACTCGAAAGGAACCAACAACATGGATCACCGTGCTTCACCTAATGACGCAACATGTGCTTAATTCATCAGGGTCATTCCGTGTTCTGTTCTCCACTTGAAACGACCGTTTGCTACTATATGCGGAAGCAGTTGCAATCAGAATTCGCTATCCCATTTGTTGCATATAAAAGAACTGGTTGTGAAGTTGTTACTGTCATGGTGGCAATCGGATTGGTTTTAACCGCTGGCCTATTTATGACTGTTTCGTGGTTTGGAATTTTGCAGTGCGTATCAGTAGAGATATAGCGAAATCCACTCGTGCATAAGTCGTGTAATGTTTATCCTTTGTCTGCTGTATTCAAATTTGCAACGGGGAATGGAAGTTTCAAAATTCGAGAGCCAATCGCACAATGGCTGCATTATTTGCGCATTTAAACTGAAAACCCCGTTGAATTACCTCAACTTGTGGATGGCTTTTTTTATAGCGGTCTTTCATACTTCTAACTAGGCGCGTTTCCTATAAGGTTCTTCCTTGCAACAGAGAACTCACAGATTCCTCTGTTGTGTTTTGAAGAAGTCTCATAGTGTGATACACGGTCGTCGTTTTTAGTTGTTTGTAATATATTTCAGCCGGCAACCAGCAGCCTAATGAAGATTCCTCCATTCATGCTCGGTTAAACCTCCATTTGGATACAAATACCATTGGACTGCCTTGACGTCCGACCAATCGCTGTTTTTAAGGTTTGGAACAAGAAGTCTGGTCGACCGCAAAAGAGCATTTTGACACTTGGTTTTCCACATTTTATTCAAACTCAGAAATTGAAATGTGTTATTCTGGCTGTTAGCTCACGAAGCATGGGGACTGGAATGCATGTGCACTCTCATTTCATTTGAGTAACCTGGATAGCCTATGCCGAATAAAACCAAATAGATAACGATAAGAGAGGTAGATGTTGGCTTAAAAGGACCACAAAAGGCTTAACTAGAAAGACGAAACATCTGAATATCCGGTACGTAGTTGATCAAAATCTTGATAATCTTAACTCCAGTATTTGGGTAAAACCCATTAAGTAGAACGTGGGTTTCCGGTAGAACCGAACTCATGCCAGTAATTGCATATACTTGTACAGTGTATGCAATGAATCCACGTTGCAGCATACTCACAAGCATGACTTCTCAATCTTTTTCACTCTGAGTTGTAACATTCAACAATTCCCTAACAGTGATCGTTGTCATACCGAGACTTGCCGAACAATCACGCCGAAACTGAGTAACGAAACGATACTGCTCAATTCAGTTCGGTTATATACACAGAAATCCTAAGTTCTCACTAAGTCCGGACCCGTGATAGAAACCTTAATTTCGTGTGCTGTAAGTGTTGTATGATGACTGGACGACAACCAAACAACGCAAACAAAGAGGACTATCAAAATGTTCCGTTGCCAACCGACATGAGTTTAAAAAACAAGATCACTAGCAATTTACCTGCACTAGGACATACTCTATAGAGAGACCGCGATTTTCACCTTTCACTTTAAGACCTGAAGAAATCTTGCGTTTTTTTTATTTTCATGATGCACAATGTGTATTCGAACTCTCTTTCCACAACTACCTTCATTTTATGGATCATATTACACTCATACTGTAAACTCTCTCCCAAGCACGTCACACTTATTTTCATGGCTCGCCCTTATCTAGATGGTTCATCTTTTTCCATCTCTCTAACGTAGACAGCACAGAGAAAACTTTCAGGTCTACCATGGACAAAGCTATTGAAAGGATTTACCGTTTTCCATCGCTTATCGGGATTACTTTTGTCAATCTGTCTTCAAGTGTCTGGTTGATAGTTGTATCATCAGAGTATTCTCAAAGTTTGTCAATGTGTGTAGCAATCCTTGTTGAATAATTTATCCGTAAATGCATATATATATATGGTGTGCTTCATATTTTGCTTCTTGTTCTCATGATTTCAATGTAGGCCTGAATGCACGGAGAAATCCACATGGAAGTTTGCATTAAATGTGAATTAATTCAGGCATAATACAAGTATAGGTGGAATGTTCAGTAGAATACAACTTGTTTAAACTAAGATATGATGTGTTACTTTAGGTATTACTCACAGCTGAGGTGAAGAGTCTTGTCCAGCCGGAACAATCGGAAAGTTCAACATAATACCTATCGATGGAGCCTTGTGCTGACCGTCCATTCGATTCACAATATTGCTTACTCGTCATTTTCTGTTGCACTAGTTGACCTTAGTACGGAAGAACATTTCTGCGATAACTTTGATTGACTGTGCTCCAGGATTACAGAGCGGCAGACATTTTAGCACTTGAGATTCTCACTCTCTACTGCATGACAGTAGACAAAGCATTACTACACTGAGGAGCCAACCCGCAGCATGAGCAGAAATTCTGAACTTTAATCATCACCAGAAATAAATCAACTTGGCATATGAAAATAACTGTCTTTCGACGGAAATTTTGGAATGTTTGCATTTTTCGTTTTTGGTGCAGTAGTATGTGATATTCAGGCAATGGTATCTAGTTACACAAAACCTTAAGGGACGTGTTAGCTCTCGCAAAATCTATGAACACAGGCATCCAGTGTGCAATAAAAGTAACCTAAACGTGCTGTATCGAGATGCATGCACACGTACGAAAAAACGCAGGGGGTCGAGAGCAAAAGCTTTAATTGACCGATGCAATAGAAACCGTCCTGTGCTCTTCCAGTCAGCTGAATAGTGGTAGCTACCTCCAACCACTGTGTGCCCAAAAACATTAATTGCAGAATTCCCTTAAGAAAGTTGAAGGAAAACTGTGAATGTGCAGTAGACTCAAGTAGTCCTTAACGAATGGGGTATATTTGGTAATGTTTTGAAATGATACGAAACTAGGTGACAAATGGCACTGTGAATTAGTATGAAAGTGAATGATAAGTATTTATTTTCACACTTGAACATTATATTTAACACTCATAAGCTGCCATTGTTGAATTTCATCAACGTCGTCAAAGGCGTTCACTGTTCGCTGTTTGATTCTCAACAATATTCACAGTCTCATCATCATAAACAACTTTCACAGACTCTTAACAGTAGGAACTACTGTAATTGCAACCATTGGAGCAGAATTCAAACAGAAGTTTCAAATTAATGGTTTTAATATTGCATGAGACAAAAATGATGTAAATGTAAAAGATCAACTTAATACTGTGTGAACAAGTAATGAATTCTAAACCCTATGGTTGTTGGGTTGATTCTGCCGGATGTCTAGACCAGTTTCAGTTTCTGTGAACGTGCTTATCTGGTTTAATCGATAATCATAGATTTTGAACGACAACCGATAGGAACAAAGTCTCACTGGTCAACTAAAATTACCAACCGATTTTGAGATAGCTCACTGTTCAGACTACATAAACTAACATGCCCAGAGGGATCTACAAAAAAACACCGGATTTATCAACTCAGCAGATGATTACCGAGTTCAGAAATGGAAACTCATCTGACATTCTAAAAATACACCATCGTGAGTTATTAACCCGAACTGGCTTGTGATACTATGAGCACAACAAAAATTTCTAGCTTATTCGTAATCCCAGGTGAACGAATGCAAATCAAACTGTAAATAAATTGAAGTCTGGTTGAATGCACTATTGTGAACAAAACAAAAAGCTCCAGTAAGAATATGTTAACACCCAAAAGGCAAGACAGGTTGATCGGTTTGTCTGATTTATCTCTATCTATTCTCAGATGTGATTGGTCGGGTATTTGATTTCACATTTTTAGTGTTAGCAGCCTATTGGCGTTAACCGATACGCTGTTGACGGCCAGTTTAGCACACACACATCTAACGCGTTACTCAAAACGACCTTAGTCAATTAATTCACATGATTTCAAACAATCTCCGTAAGTCAGATTATCTATTCAGTCAGTTTGTTTTCATCAATATATAGTCAGTTATAATATCACGGAAATGTTTTCTTGAAGAAATATGGGTAGTGTTTTTTTAATTGCAAATCTTTGCATCTTGTCAACGAGTTACTTAGACTATTAAACTACCAGAATGGTAATATTTCGTGTGCAGAGTGTACTGTTTCAAAGCACTTAAGCGAGACTACCTGAAAGACAAACGGAAATGCATTATATAAAATTCGATATTTTTAATTACTAAGGTTTATATCTTAATATAACTCTTTTCTCTAACAGTTACCAAATCAGAATATGGACGTTTGATCGGTCCCCTTTGTAAAGAATTTAGCTAAGTTAGATTTCTGCAAAATCCGGGATTTGAATAGTTTTATATCGGCTGTAAGCAACGTCGCTGTCATGAGTAATACAAAAATCCTCTAAATTATTACGCTGTAATGTCCGAAAAAACAACCTTTATTTTAGTAACAAGTAGAAAAAAAATCTAGAATATCACCCAAAGTTGAAGACAACTTTCGCTTTTCCGTAGGCATTCTTACTAGCTCTATTAAAAACGAGGCGCTGGAATGAAGTTTCGTTCTCTTTAAAGCTTGGTAGTAGCGTATATCTTTGTTTATATTAGACCATCTAAAATCCCCACTACTTATCGTAATCAAAATGTCGCTCACCGGAGTTGCTGATTTTTGTGACTTCATCTTGAAAGAAAGTCTTAGATGTGGAGTCAAAGCTTATAGTTGGCAGGACAGTTACTATTCTCGAAGACGTTGAACAATCTGAGGATTACTCACAAGCGGGTGTGATTGAGCGTTTATATAGGATAATTTAGTCGTGCTTAACAAGAGGTTAGTGGCGCAGTGGTTAACACGGTTACCTCATGAGATTATGCCTGGATTACAAATCCCGATAGTGGAAAGTATGTGCACCACAAATGACTTCTAAGAAGAATGAAACCGGAGTATATTGGTTCTATTTTGGAAGAGACCGCTTGAAACTTCTATCCGAATGCGACAGCTGCAAGTTATCATGTACTGCTTAAATTAGGTCAGTATATCATTCCTCTCCCAGTTTTTATTTCCATACAATGTCTTGTTAGTTAGTTGTTAGCTGCACTTTAAATTACGTTAAAAACTGTTTTATTTTTTGACTAACTTTTAATCATTTGCAATGATCGGTTACGATTTGACTGATAAGCACTTTTATCTGAACATCACATAGATACGCACACGAATTTAGACTTATTCTAGTTTATTCAACAGTATAATCTGATGTGAACTCGAAAATGGCCACCGGAGTTTTAAATCCTAATGCAGAAACGAGGCGTATACATTGACTTTTCCTACCTGTTTTTCTCTCTCCTCTCAAATACTGGAATTGATTGGCTATTTGCGTTTGACTTACTACCGAATACAGTCCCATATTAGGGCGAGAGGAGGTTTTGGAAGTAGTGACAACCAGTCAAGCGTTGGTCAAGGTTTTTTACTTTGTTAGGTCTCATCTGCAATACACACGCCGGGAACACTTGGTCAAGACTCATGAACAAATACTTACCAGTTAACTAAGGTGTCTTGTCCACTGAAGCTGGAGAAAGACGTGCAAATATTTAGTCTTGGCTGCCTTACTTCACCTTCTCGTAAGTCAAGAAATGTCAACAATTTATGGTTAGCTTACAAACAGTCTTGCATTCGTCAAGACATCCGAAGTGTTGACTGGTCGATTTTGGTCCGTAAGAGAAGATAATAATCGAGACAACATTCTGTGATCTCAGTAACTATGACTCTCTATCTGGATTACAAACATATTGTTTGTTGAGAGGTTGTGGATTCGATTTTTTGGTCCGTGCGCCGTTGGTGAGGTACACTAGTAGTGAACTAGACGCCTACCTTTCCTTAGGAGTCTCGGACATTAGGCGCTTACAAGTCATGTATGTTCACCATGAGTGAAGTCAACAGGCTAAGTGGAAACCTCAGTGTGATTTGCTTAGTTGATTTTGTGCTAAGTAACTGATTCTCAGTACAAAATCACTGATATGTGCGATAATACGTGAGTCAAAATGGGGTCAGGAGTTTTTGTAATTTGCAGGCAGTTTGATTGACCATCAATTAGGTAACAGTTGATTCTCCCGACAGTAGGAGTAAACTATTCTAATTATCCATTTGTAACAAATAACAGTATGGGTCCAACCACCCAAAACCTAAACAATTATTTACTAGGGGTATAAATCGAGTGAAGTATTAGAAGATCCACTTTAATTCTATTAGCAAAACATCCAAAATTTTTGTGGGTCATTTTTAACACCATTGTAACCGATGGACTGATAAAAACGCAGCAATTCGCACAGGTGAGTGTGATTTTAACTACAACAACTCTGACAAAAACCACTCGAGGGGACTGGAACACAACTTGTTCGGAACATCATGTTATTCTCAATTAATCTTTTCCAAGTATATTACTTTATAATAGTGCACACACAGCAGATCCCAAATTTTTCGTTTGGTCTTCACTTGTGAGTAAAGTTGTGTTGTTCGATAAGCCATAGATATCGACTGCTGAAACTTCAATTCGCTTTGAGCAATCTGAGTGGGATATTGAGAAAATTCGAATCGCAAATTTGATTCATTTCACATACCCTCATTAACACAGGAAAAGAAGTTGCAAAACAATTTATACTTTCTCAGTATCCAATTCACGTGTCAATATGCCCAACCTAATGATTGCAAGACACTTCACGTGACCAAAGGGAGAATAATGTTTAAAAATTAAATAATGCTGATGGGAGTAAAGCATTTGACTGAATATAAAGCAAGTCGTTATATATTAAAATAAACATAATCAATTATACGTTAAATTGTGATGGATACAAACATCGCATTAATCGTGGATTTTCACAACTAACAAATTAAGTTGATTTTTAATTTCGTAAATATCATTGCATTTGGAAATCATTATTTCTGGTCATGTTTAGACCTAAAGGTTTCGCCGTGAAATGAACTGTTTACAAGCCAGACTGAAACGGGTTGATAATTAGATTTCTTCTATCGCGTGTTCAGTGAGTCAACTTATGGACAAAATTCTACCCTGCTCTATACTGACTGTAGGATATAAATACTAAACAGTTGCTTTATGTATGCAGGTTTTTCTGAAACATTATTTCCTCTCTGATCAGATGGTCACCAGACGATAGGGAAGATTGCAATCACTAACTATTCTGGGTTGACTTTCCAGTGATCGTTGAAAATGATCTATTACGCTTCATTTATAATTCATTTCCAGCTCAAATTTTTATACCCCCTGATGGGTCGTAATCTAATAGGTAATTTTATTTTTATTGACAGTAAGCAAAATGTGTAGTTCAGCGTAGTTTTTATTTGGGTGACTATGTGACACTTTGTTTGAAAATGACGTCTTTCACTTAGACAGCAGAAAAATAGTAAATGCCACTCACCTCTAGGTAAAGATAGTGTACTGTACAATATGTAAAAGCAGAAATTGAGCGGGATCAAAATAACATGTGTCGCGAAAATTTATATGTAAACCCCTTATAGATGTATCATTGACAGCTCCCGTCTCAAATCATGCAGGAGTAACCACAAAGGAATACGACTGGTCGCACATTGCATTTATGAAGAACGTCTGTCTTTCCACGGGTACAATATTGTGGGAGTTTTCTCTAACACAGATAGAATATCACTCAAAGCTGCTTCCAGCTGTCGTCTTCCGACAAACTTTCCAGTCAATACTGTTTGAAACGACGTGTTGTATTCGAGTTTTCCCGCTATTAGAGCTTGTTGGTGGTGCATATCCCACTACTAACCGGTAGTCAAAATATCGTTCGCCAGATTTGCTGATTTCTGTGACACCAACTTGAAGAGAAGTCCTGGTCATGAGATCATCGACTGGAGTTAACAGGACAGTTATTATGTCTTCTTTCGGGACTATCGGGCAGTCTGAACATCAATCACAGGTAAAAGTGGCCGGGTTTTTGAAAATGCTAATTCACTCGTGCCTAATGTGAGACCAGAGACATAGTTGTCAACAAAGTTGCCACATTAAAACGTAGTAAAAGCTCTAGTCCCGGCCGTGATGAGGATATCTGTCAATGATGCGCCCTAACAAGAGCGAAATTCAACTCTAAGGCTTCATTTTGATGAGGGCTGAATGGAGTGCCTAGAGGAATGCGACAGTCGTGTTTAGCTGCGAGTGATTCCCAGTTTCTGTTACACAAAGTCCCCTTACTCTTTAACAGTAACTTTCATTGAGTTGTTTCCAGAATCTATTATAAATAAAAACGGCTCACCTAAGCAACTGCTTGGAGAAAAAATAAACCTGAAAGCCGCCTCTGAGGTCAGCCGGGAATTATTTGGGCACTTCTCTATAAGTCTCGAGCAACATTCGTGGCACCAACGAATGTGTCCTACATACCCTCTAAAAAGTTATTTATGATAAAACCAACCAGTTATACATTCAGAATTTACCGGGAGAGGATTTTTCTGTAACAGCAAAAATTGTTATTTGTAAGAGTATCCATTGTCACTTACAAAATCATATGACAATTCTGCTCTGCCCAAATGACACTGATGATTGATTGTACCCACTGAGCAACAGGTACCAAGACACATCCATGATCGTTACAATGAGAACTTACAATAATGATAACATATGGACAGTACACAGCGCAGTATCCTCAGAAAAACAAACTGGTGTTAACAGTTAGTTTTACGAATACGCCTCTGACTGAAATATGAGCGACCTATTACGAACAGATGTAGTTGCCAATAAAACGATATTTTCCGACTTTTTTTATTTCCTTTACGGATTAAATAGAAAATGTTGAGTATTGCACCAGTAAACATAAAACCGTTAGCTCTGCAAAAGTTCTCCCGACAGAACACTCCTAAAGGATGGGTAATTGGACATTTTTATTTGTCTAACCCACGGTGGTGAAGTGTAAGGAGCTTGTCATCTGTCCCCAGCGAATACACAGCTTAAACTAACTGGTGCAATATCCAGAACATTCACAAGTGATAGGCGGGGTAGAACATAGTGTTTAATTACGGTGAATTCTTAAAATGTTCTACATTAATTTTATTTGGAATGAGCAATACAAACATGTTCAAGAGCCTAAAAATCCGTCCCGTAAAATGGGAACAGAATGATCTGGATATGTTCAGCATGCTTCTTTGTATTTCATCGGTTCATAGATCCAGGTTTACATATAAAATGGTTCCGTCAGAAATGTTAAGCAGTATGACAAGTACTTGAATAAAAATTAACAGAAATTAACAATCAACACGTCTGTATGAAGATTTAGGGGCAGTTTACAGTGACTAACAATTTTACAAACTGGAACGGTTCTGGAACTTTGGTTTCATGCCGCATAGACCTGAAAATGTCTTCAACGAGACGTATGGAAATGTGTTTGAGAGATGCAGAAGTGTTGAACGATAAGAAGAATGCTATCGATCAATGCGTTTAAATATTTCAAACCATCGCCTCACTAATCTCCTAAACTCAACCGTGTCATCCTCACTGAGAACGTGAATGTCAACAGCAAAACAACGAAACATTATTCAGTCCATACGCTGAACTCAGTTGCTTCAACCAAACTGAGAGGCACTGATCACAGCACCATCGCTTGGAAATACACAGACTGATTGCTTCTTTTCTACTACTGAAATGACTGAACAAGTTCAACGCAATACACTCGGAATTCCGTAGAATATTGGATACGATCAGTTGGCCATGTCTTTGATAGGCTACTGTCATGACAGTTACCACGCTGGTCTCACCGTCATGAGGGTCAGAGTGCGAATTCCTGTCTGGACAGAGGGATACACTGCTGAAAAACCTTAGTGAGTAGATTGCTTCCTATTAGAATAGAGCAGTTGAAAAGTTTATTGGAATGCGAAAGTAGCAAATATAGCTAGGCGGTTTCCATTTTACAATACTTAAGAAAATCCAACATAAATCTGCTCGTGGGCTCAATGATAATGCGATAACACGGTTTGGTTTAATCATGTTAGTTGACCGACACAGGTTGTAAAGTCATTTAGACGAAATCTTAGATCCCCGCCCTCACAAGTTTTAAACGAGTCTCTCTTGTCCTCTTCTCGTCTGATTTCTACTGTTATCTCAATATATTTTCACATTGTTTCCTAGGAGACCATAACGTCTACCTCAGGAAACATCGCCTTAGACCATCTAGTAATTTCATATGAACATGAAAAAGGCCAATAATAGCGTGTAAGATGTCTTGCGCATTGACATTTCGTTCGCATCTCATCGGTTACTTTTGCAAAATTGACATACAAATTATATAGCGAGGGGGCAAGCAGCTAGGCGAAATCGATCTAGTCATGAGACAGTCAATCAGGTGACCAAAGCGAAAGCAGTAAGATGCAACTGAAGCGTACTGATTATCAGGAGCATGAATAAAATTGCTGTGGGTCAAACGGCTAATAGGAGTCCAAAGAGAGAGATGATTGGAAACAAAACAAAAAATCCATACAGATCAAGTGGAATTGGTGAGATAGGGTTAGAAAATCTATACGGGTCTAAAAGGTTTGGGTTTGGAAAAAGGAAAAATACGAAGCTAAAATGGAATCAAAGAGTATTAGTTGCATTTTTACCAGCATAGCGCAAGGCTAGTCACCAAATGTTCCAACTACACCCAGAAAGGATGTGGTGCCCCTTTTCGCCCAATCCAACATTGTATACACGTTCGATTGTGTCTGTGGAAGCAGATACGTCGGCAGGACTAGGAGGCACCTTGGCACACGCATCAGCGAACACATACCGAAATGGCTTTTGAATTCGGGAGTCGGTTGTGCCGTCAGTGCCATTACAAAGCACCTTTTACAGACCGGACATTCAGTGGACTCAAAGACTGCCTTTAGAGTGTTTTTCAGACCGAAACTTAAACAGGCTCTCAGTATTGCGGAGGCTGTCTCAATACATCGGCTGAATCCCACCTTATGCGCCCAGAAACATTTGGTGACTAGCCTTGCGCTATGCTGGTAAAAATGCAACTAATACTCTTTGATTCCATTTTAGCTTCGTATTTTTCCTTTTTCTAAACCCAAACATTTTAGACCCGTATAGATTTTCTAACCCTATCTCACCAATTCCACTTGATCTGTATGGATTTTTTGTTTTGTTTCCAATCATCTCTCTCTCTTTGGACTCCTATTAGCCGTTTGACCCACAGCAATTTTATTCATGCTCCTGATAATCAGTACGCTTCAGTTGCATCTTACTGCTTTCGCTTTGGTCACCTGATTGACTGTCTCATGACTAGATCGATTTCGCCTAGCTGCTTGCCCCCTCACTATAAAATTTGTATGTCAATTTTGCAAAAGTAACCGATGAGATGCGAACGAAATGTCAATGCGCAAGACATCTTACACGCTATTATTGGCCTTTTTCAAGTTTATCAGTGGGAACCAGTGTTTCATATGGAACATTCGGCGAAGTTAATGAGCGAAAAATTTTAGATGTTCACCACTAAAAAGAACGCAGGGGAGATACTAAAAACTGATGGTCCCGAATGGATGGACAGGGACTCCAAAGAAAGCAAAGAGAAGATAACTGTATAGCAGCAGGACATTACTTTTCGTAGCCATTGAGAAAGAGATCACGTTACTAATGCTAACAGATTACATTCAACTGACAAAGTTCCCACATGCGAAGTAACTAGTTAGCGTCTGCGTGTAAGTTACTATGATAGAGTGATTCCCAGTTTCTTACCATTGATATATTGCTCGAAACAGCAACGATTAGTCGTATACATACAGTGAAGGTAATATCGAGTTAGTATGACAAGCAAACACCTCCACTTGGGATAGTGAACGGCGATAAACAACGTGAGATGGGTGAACATTGTTGTCCTGTATGTGTAAATTACCTTTCTCAAACTCTCACTGTTACCATGAGTCGTAATTTGAAGCTACCGCCTTCAAGTATTTTTTAGCAGTTTTTCTTCAGTCAGTAACTTTACGTTGTGTGATGTGCTGTGTGGAAAAATCTTTTAGTGGCCGATTTAAAGAATGATACTGATAAGGTGCAGACCAAATTGGTTGAGAAAAACGTAATGCCACTCAAAACTGAAAACAGGTTTCATCTGTATATAGATGTTCCGATCGATCTCTTTCGAAAGAATCATCAGACTCAAGTTTTACATCCTATCAGAGCTCATTGGTAGTGCATATTCATGCGATATCCTGGATTGGAACCTCTTTCACGCCTTCCTGAGACAACTAGGTTGAACATTGCCTCAGTGACTTCACATTAGGCATGAATGGATTATCATCTGCAAACGCTCATCTACATTTACCTGTGAGTATCAGTGTCCAACTGTCTCGACGCAATTACTATACGGTTGACTTCAACTGATAGCTCAGCGGCTAAGCCTGACGCTTACGTTGAAGCCACGGATATCAGTAAAATGTTTGACCAGCGCTTCAACTACAAGTAAATATCTGGACTGGATTAGTAGAAAGTGAATTGGAACAAAACTGTTTGTAAGTTTCTCGTTCATCAAACTTCTCAACAAGACGTTTTCGTCTTGTTACAGGTTGTCAGTAATGCATATCCTTTCCCTACCAGGATTTAAAAGTTTGTTTTTACTTCCTGAGAAAGGTTGGAGTCCATCGATTTGGTCCATTTGACTTACCGGATTTCTACTGCGGAAACGCTGTGTGCACAGGTCTACGCTTAGTAGAAAATGACTCGTCACCTAATCTTGATACAACGGATAAGCAAGCAGAATCTACGATGAACTGTTAACTTATGGATTCACCATTTTAATACATCATCAAAAGTTTTACATGAAGAAACGGTCCTACTCAATTGCTTAATCAATATTCTGGCTAATTGTCAACTTTAATTAACCAACCATTTTGTGGTGTTCGTGAACTCAAGTCAACGGTCTTTATATTTAACGACTTTGATAACCCCACCAATATGCAGTTTGGTAATTTAATCATACGTTTCTCCTTTTTGCCAAAAAGTTTGACATTCATGGATGAATATCTAATAACACGAGTAAAATGTTTTTTGTGAGTCAGTCTGAATGATCAAATTAATTCTCTAAATGATCATATATAGATGGGAGTATGGGCATAATCCGAAAGGTTAAAATGCATCAATTCTGTATTGGTTATCAGGGTTTTCGAAAATATATTGTGTTGAGGAAAACAACAGATTAAAAGATGAATTTTCCGAGCAAGTCGTGGTTGACGCCAGCGGGAAGATACAAAGATTTATGTAGAGTTTAGGGAGCTAACTTAGACTAAGTCTTCAATCTGAAGTGAAGGGTTACATTGTTGAATAGGTCAGGAACAGTGCGGGTTCGCATAGATCGTAAATAAGAAGAGAAAGCATAAGTAGGAAGCTATAGATCTCCAAAAACAGCTGTTGTGAAACTAAGCAATTATAGCTTCATTCGATGGAGACAAAGCTAGAGAACAGATATTGGCATACGGACAAATGACTGAATGAGAATTCGGTTGTGTTGGTTTATGCCTTCGAGCATACGGCTTAACGTCACTATGTAGTTCACTAAGATGTCGATTTTATGTAGCTTCAGATCACGTCTGGCTAACAAGCGTTATATCGTCTACACCGGCTAGTTCCTCTAATGCAGAGACGTTGAGACACATCAAAGGTGTTCAGCGCGCTACAACCAAAAACTTTGCTGCATACGACTGAACAAAATGCTGGCAGCAGTTTCAATGAATTTGTTGACTTTCATCTAACTAACAAGTACTTGTCTCGGGTTATTGATTGATGGTGACAAGTGGAATGGTTGAACAAACTGGGGGATATTACAGACAGTTGTTACTGAACAGCCAACGATTGTATTGTGTTGTACCTAACAAAACAATCCGCACATCAACCTCAGAGACGCTACCGTCGGATAAAGATAGATACGTTTCATAAACTCTAACACGAAAATAAGATGTAATTTTCATATATTTCAGTGTGAAAATGAACATATCAGCTGGAAAATTAATGGAAACTTGATAGCTTCATTACCAGGTTGAACGTAGATCCACCTCTTAAAGTACCCCAATGTGTAAGTTATCAGGATACTAAAACTAGGACGGAGATATTATTTAATGAAATATGTCACTGAGCAAGTCATGCAAGGAGGCTTGGTTATTTTTAGATTTTTGTATCCCTCATATAATAATGACATTTATCGAAAAAGACATTTGTGTGACCTTGTGTCAAAACGTATTTGAAAACCGTCCACCCTAACCCTGGCAGTGAAACCTTAATTAAAACAAAATTGTATATTCTGAACATTTAAATGAAGATTTTGCTTACTTTGCAGTTTTTATCTGTTTAGGCAGTGATTTGTAGATAACATAACGTGTTATGGCCGTATAAACGGATTCTGAGCGAACCGCTCAGTTTTACAGATAAATTCCTAGGTGGTTAGGAAAGACGTGTGACGGTGAATGTCGGAATAATGAAC
>LUCH01018404.1:0-14616 GCA_013368495.1 Paragonimus heterotremus
GTCCTCTGGGCAAATGATAAAACAAAACGGACACGCACAACAGCATGGTCGGAGTCCAGGTGGTTGCTCCAAAAGGCACAACAATCCTCAACAGAGTTGCGCCACTTGTAACTGACTGCTATATGATCCAACTGTGTCCACGGTTGGGAAGCTCACGGTGGTCTCCAGTTAACACAGTGTTTTCTTCCTGTGTTGGAATGTGGTGCTTGAAATATACAGACCGTGAGATGCGTACAGCTGCAGCGGTCTTTCGCTATTATCAGTGCGTTGTGCCCGGACATCAAACATATCTCCCAGTCGCTTCTCATCCGAAGAAAGATGACCAAGCTGTGCATTAAAATCTCCCGCTAGTATGATGATGTCTGAGTGTTTAATTTGCTTCAGAAGATCAGCGTGGGCGTCATAGAACCTATACTTGGTAGCATTCGAACAGCTATCCATCGGAGCGTACGTCGATATGATGTATATTTATATGTTTGTATGTGTCACATGACAGTGTCACACTAGTAACCGAACCTAACGAACATAACGAAGAAGAAATAGGGGGTAAAACAGTAAGAGAAATTCGAGATCGATCAAGAGAACGATAACTTCTGATACTTCCCGGTCGTTTATGCCGCGGAAATCTGTACTGCAGGATAGGTTTAACATCAAGCATTGTTTTCATTTTAAGCTTTACTAACAGGTAGTTTTCCAGCCCAGAATGCAGTGATGTGGCTTTATTAGTCCATAACTCTCTTCTTATAACTGACCACCCCTCACTTGCATGTCCTAATGTATTATGATGCGGTTTGTTGTACGCAGTGCATGCCTCTAGCAAGCAGGTTTTTAAAAAATAATTGTACACTTAGGTGACATGTCCACAAAGCTTCCGTGCGGATTCGTTTATACGCGTAAACGTCGAATTACCTTTGGATAAGGTTGGAAGTAAACGTTAGGTTCGGTTACCAGTGTGACATTGTTACGTGACACATACAAACATATACATATACATGTTCGTTCGAAAATACCCGTTGAAGTCATGAGAACGACAGATTAGTGAACAAAGCTTGTTTTCTAGGTTTGGTCATTAGGTTATTTACAACACAATGGCTATGAAAACTGTAACTGGGGTGAGTCCGAAGAACGGTCGATAGAGGCTGTGGCCTCCATGTTCGCTATCATTTACGCAATCACTGTTCTAGGTTGTGGGCTTGGTTAATTGTGGGTCAGGTGAGATTTGGTGTCCGCACGAATTTCTTCTGAGCGCAGATGTCAGGGTTGCGCAGTCGGATCCTAATGACTTTGGCAACGGTCAACATTCGGAATCTTAGCATGTTTGATTCGTGAGCACTCATCTGTGCTGTAACTATCCTGATGATCTAACACAGTAAACACGCCTTGTTCGCTACTTTGTCCCTTCACATCTACATCTATTTTATATGTATATATTCTGGATGATGAAAACGCATTTGTGCAAACGCAACTCATAATTTAGAGTGACGGATGATATTGAGGTGTGTTTGTAAAGGCGCACTATTTAAAATGCAGGTAGTGACACTCACAGTCCAAACTCCAAACTAAATTTGAAACTTTGGGATCAGCATTTTCAAAACAGTCAATCAAAGTGGGTAGCAGGTTCGACTTTTCTCCACCATTCGATTTTCTGTTAGCTTGGCTGGCTTAGGCTGTTTATCCTTTTGTCAAAACAACACAAAACTTTCCGTACTGACGTACAGTTTTCTAAACTCTCCAATGCACAGGTTTGCTTTTCAAAGGAAATGTTTACCTTCACTTCCAATTCACCGTACAATGTGACAGTTTGTTGCGATCTGTACACCTTGGTGCACTTTCTGCCCAGAAGATAGATTGCAGTTAAATATAATTTTATCAGGGTTTTTCTGCTCGTTTAATTGAAAGTTCAGGTAAATACATATGAATGGTTTTGTAGAAATGTATTCACAAAGAAACGTTGGATTGCATACTGATTACTGTTTGCCTGAAGATTATGCGCTAGCCCAGAATATGTTAGCGTCTGATAATTACCGAACCTCTAGTCTCTTATCAGTAAAAACAAACGGTGACCGAGAAATATTCATATCTTCCGATATGAGATAGGAAGTGTGTCAGACGGCTGTTATTCTAAGCAAACAAATCGGAAATTTTCTAATCTACACTAAGCGTTAACGACCTTCAGATAAGTGAGCACGATGCGTAGTTCAGTTGTGTGGGCGAAATCTATAAGACTTTCGCAAATGCACGTGATCTGTACAAGCTGTAATCAGACTGGTCTTGGGCTCAACACAATTTCAGACTGGTCATGAAATATGACGAGAATCATTTAGTTGAATTCGTACCTGTCCTAGTCACTCCCAGCAGAGGTTTAGTGCAGAAGGAGTTTGCATAGGAGAACCCTACATGTAAGGAATGGTACGAACGTTTTAGTGTTTTTCTTCTGTGTTATGATAAATGATGGTGGACACCAAAAGCGGAACATCGTGGACGGAATCAGTTGGGCTAACTATATAGTTGCAATTCAGAAATTGACCACTACCACTTGTTAAGATGTATGAAACTGGATTTTATCAAAACTTATCGAATATTCAATTGCCCATAGAACAACACATTTGACACATCTAAGTGACTAGTGAACAAACTTTGTTATACGAAATTCGCAGTTTTACCATTTGCTATCCAACGTACCGCAAGCACCTGCACTTCATGATATAGTGGAGCAACATTCAAATAATCAACTTATATGTCGAGTACTCTCAACTTTGTAATTTCGTAAGATCATGGAACTTTTGAATGACGTATGTAGCGACCAGTAACCGACGTGTGTGAACATGAGTGAAGTGAATGTTTTTTTTTCAACGCTAACAAACGACATCCAACTTTACTGCAGCCAAGTATCACGTCGTAC
Organism: Paragonimus heterotremus; assembly: GCA_013368495.1. NCBI lineage: Eukaryota > Metazoa > Platyhelminthes > Trematoda > Plagiorchiida > Troglotrematidae > Paragonimus > Paragonimus heterotremus. Next base: position 2,903 of record LUCH01018404.1, read on the forward strand.
CTTAACACGCAAATGCACGAAACCTTCATGACGATTTTCCGGATCAACCAGATTATATAATTTAATTTGCCTGTGTATTGGTTACAATGGACGTCTCTCTCTAAGAACTTAGAACCTCTTATTGTGATGAGACATCCACTGCAGTAAATTTCAATTCTAGTTGCTGACCCTATATTGTTCTTTCTTTTTTTCCATACCAGAGAATTTTGTCCCGCGAATCACAGGTTATTTGTCAGAAGTTAATTTTACTCCGGCCTAGAGGTACTTGTGAATTACCTGGACTTTAGGCGTAAATGGTACAAAGAATGGTCTGATGGGAACTAGTAACGTGAACAATGTTGTTATATGATTGTCGTGTGTTTGGAGTACTTACAATCAACAAAACGTCACAATGCAAGTATTCAAGAAACTATCTTGCAGAGACAGCCATACTCGTTTTAATAGCAACCCAGGCGTTGGTTAACAAGTTTAAGATGAATCTTACCATTTGTTACTTGATTTCATAATCATAAGTGTTGTGAATCGAAACAAGATTTTTCACGTTTGTTCTGCTTTGACCGAGGTATATTCTTCTTCTTGCCCACTTTCGCCACTAATGGAATGCAACTGCCATTTTTTCTGATGATCACCGATAAAGGAAATCCGTGATTGTTTTAATTTCGAACAATGTGATCGCTACTTTGTGATGACAGACTGAATTTTGCTAATTTATTTGTCTGTGAGTATTTGCTATTCGGATTACTACATTCGGGCTGGATTTTTGCATATTCTTAGTGTGATAGTTAGCTATATAAAAATCTCCTGCCGGTATATCTATAGAAAGGGCTATTGCGCATTTTAAATTGAATCGCTCGAATTAGGAAGTATAGGATCTACACACGTTGTTTTAATCAGCGTTACACAATGAAGCTATCTGTATCAGAGTGACAAATTTAACAGCACGCGGACAGTAGTGTTGTAAAGTAAATTGGCCGTGTACATTGTGTAATGGTAAACTCCTATTTTACGTGACTTCAAAGCAATCTACCTGATTCAATTCTACCTAACTTTTATCTAATCGTGAGATATTCTATAGTTTAAGCAACAAAACCGCCAAAAATGGGCTTTTCCTAGTAAATAAATAACGTACAAAATGAAACACCTTATGAGAATTATAAAATGCAGGTCTGTTTGCAAATGAATTCCCACAATATTAATGCCTAATATAGACTTCGTAGCAGGTTTAGGATCTGAGACCAAGTCCGTGTTAATTCGATTCCTAACGTTTTTACTGCGGGTGTATACCGTTCACCACTCTATTTAAACCAATGATGACAATTTTTCGGGGAATGATTCATTTCCACTCAAGATTTTGCCTTGATCTCTTCTCACATCCAACCAACAAGGGTCTATTTTGTTCCGAATGAGGAATCAAGTACATGACATCAGCAGTTGTAGCATCACGATGGATGTGCTACTGAACGTATCTGGTTAACTACTACTTTGAATTGTTTGCAGAAGTAGGCCGCTAGACTGTCGGATGACTGACTCATCTTTAATTTCTGTATACACTATAGAGGTGTGATTGATCGGATCTGGCACCCTATTAATCTAACCATGGGCTTCACTATCTTGAGTTAATGACAGATATTAACGCTAAAGGTTGTGGAAGCCAAAACTTCTCAATGTGTTGCTTCGATTTATATGAAAGTTATCACAGCCGTTCACGGTTTTTACGCATGTTTATTGGGGACCTGAAGGCTTGTAGCACAGTGAAATTTACTTTCATCTATATTGTCCCTTGTCAAGCTACGAGCGGCATGTCTTCAGTTGTAAAATGTCCACACCAAATTTAACACACCTGAAGTCAAACAGGTTGGGCGTGGTGGGTAACATGTTTTTGATAGATGGATTGAGAATTACGCAGTGTTATGAGCAAGTTGTGACATTATGTTCCAGCCAACTCGGGTGGCCTTCCTCAGGTGTGTTGTAATTGAATCGTAATCAAGTACAACACTCCTGAGGAAGGCCACCTGAGGTGGTTGACAAGTAGAATGTTACAACTCTCTCATAACGTTGTGCTATTCATGTCCTCAGGATCGTGCCGAAATCTAATTTGTGTTTAGGGTGAAAATTTGCCCCGAACTTTTGCTACGGGTTCTGAAGGTTCTACTCACAGGACGCAGTCCTAGCAGTTCTTTTGATCAAACCAGGAAGTGCATCTCAAAAGATGTCAATGATTTGTCCATTAAAACGGAACAATCGGTTACTTATTGCACGGATCCCCAACTGTGGTATGGAACCTCAAGCTTATGCTAGCACAAAACAACGCCTTTCATTTGCTTAGCAGCAACGGTGATTTGTTAGATGCACAGATAACGCAGTAACACAGGAGAGGAACACAAAGCTGACGAACACACTATACTTTGACTGATGGCGTTGACCAAACAAGTGTGGGATTCCGATATATTCTTGTATGTACTACAACAGCGGTGACCAATTACACAGTTCCAGATGATGACTGATAATGCCGTCGGAATAACGAGGCAATAGGTAATGTGACAATACACAATGCTAATAAAGTTGTTGGTTATTATAAGGTGTGAAGTTGTGATGAGTGGAACTTGTTTACTGATTTTTGTTCCATTCCAGTTTGTGTCCGACCATACTGATATTCACTAATCCATCGATTTTGCGGACACAGGTTTTCTCATCTTTCCCATGCCACTTATACTTATAAAGCATGTTACTGAACCATGAGTTTATTTTGTATTTTGATTTGTTACAAATGTGACTAGAAATTCATCTTCGTATAAACTACATATCTAACATGCTATAAAAGCATCTGACTTGATTTTTGCTTTCAGTAGAGCTAACCAGGTGCAACTATCTTCGTTTCGACTGCAGTTTCTACGTCGGTCTCCGTGTCTGTAAAAGAATCATGTTAACAACTACTTTAGTAATTTCAGGATATGTTACCAAATAATCCCGTTAAAACGCTCAACCACAATCACTTGAGATGAGTCTTTAGGTAACATATTCCGTCCTGGAGTAGAATTAGCTGAACTCCCAAGAAAATTGGTGAGCAAATGATGAAATCCAGGTAGTTAATCTGAAGCACCTGATTTCACTCAAACCTTGAACAGTGTTTATCATCCTAAAGTAGATAACGTTTAGATTAGTACAAGATAAACATTTACATTTGAACAAACCGAAGTCGTCTTTTCTCTCATCCGACTCTCTTGTAAGTTGATTACTACTGCTGTGAGATGATGACCAAACGCCTTAAAGTTATGATTCTTTGCTGTTCAACTTGGTGCTAAGATGATTGACAGTAACGGGATTGTTTTTTTTCGAAATACATAGTGAAATTGTGGAATCCCCTCCGGACAAGAAAACACAATTAATGTAGTCTTCACATAGGCAAAAGTCTATATAGAGCTTAATTTGAACATATGAGCTGACCGAAAGATGTATGTTTTTCAAAAGGAAACAAGAAAATACTGGCGGCTCTCTTTTTAACCAGTGTACCATTCTAACACTCAATCAGTAGCCGTTATCTGTAGCCATTCATTCAGATATTTCAGCACTAACATCAATTTGAAATTCATATATTTTAGTTACAGATAAAGATGATACAATCGGCCTTGGATAAATAACTGAGGTACTGTAGTGGAAGAAAACCCGCCGAATGTTCGGACAGCCATTTTCGTGAACTTCTTCAGAAATGTGCCTACCTATCTTGCGTTCATAGTAGGTTTTTATGAATGCCAAACTGCGTGCAAGTTTGTGTACAGATTGGTTAAAACAATTAACCGGAAATAATGAATGACGCTTTTAAAATATTCTGCAAGGACTTAACTTGGCGAAGACTTAAGTTGCGACTGTTTGTGTTAGATATAAGAAACATCAATTAAGAGATTCAAAGAAACAGGTGAATCTTATTCGAAAAATGTTATCATTGATGGATCATTTTGCTCTTCATTAGAACGCTCAAATACAGCAAGGAAAAAAGTAAAACATTGAAAATACCAATGTTGAAATCATATTTAATTGGTATGTTGATGTGTTGTAGTCTTGGTAGGGAATTGATTGGATTTGAAATGAACACATCATCTACAAGCTGACGATCATGTTTTTCTGTTACCGCAAGGTTTTCTACTGTTACTTGAGGAAGACAGTCTCAATGAATTGAGGCCTGAATGACGGAATATATATAACACCAAGTTTTGCTGATACTTGAATTGGTCGGACATAAACGACTACACAAATCAAGCTTTGTTCCAAAGCTCGTTTTCTATTTTACCGTCATCGGTGCGACATATAAATATATATGTTGCCTTAGGCGAAACAGCTATTTCTGCAGCAAAATATTACCACTGAATAGATACTAGTCGTTCCCGCAAACATGCCTCGAGCATTTTTTACTACATGTAAAACATGGAGGGAAAACATTCGCACAGTGAATAGGTTAATATCACTCTGTCGCGTCTATCTTCTATTCAGGGGTCGAGTGTAGCCATATATAAGTCCTATGCACCATAAAATTTGCTTTACACTCCGTATATGCCAAACCGCGTCTTGCGTTTGCAAGTATAACCAGACTACACTATGACTGACAGGCACAACGCCAGAACAATCAACACAGGAGACAGTGTATGCTATACCACATGAACCGAGGGTGAACGTGATACTACTGTACTTAGTCCATTCCTTCTTCCGAAGTTCACCCAAATTCTCGAGGGGGCACGTCGATTGGTGGCGCATTTAAACTTTGCTCATCCGCTTGGTTAATCAGACCTTGTGTGATCGAGAGTTTGCTGTTGCGCATGAACAGATGCGCATTTAATTCGCTGATGAACTTTCATGCATTTCTGTCAATTACAACACTGAATGTCCAGTGCAACTGTGGATTGTGTGGGTGACCGCAAACTGTTGGCAACGCCGGTAGAGTTCACAACAGTAAACCCGGTGGAATGATGCGGATCTGGATGGTGGTAATGGGATAACTAATGAGGTTGAAATATGGCGAGCATCCGAAACAAAACTGATTGTGACAGTTACCCAACCATCTGACGTGTCTACTTGCGAACGAGATAACAAAATGAGGTGTCAAATATTGTTTTGTGAAAAATGTGCGTAAAATTTGAACTGCTTAGTTATAGTTATATGTAGTCTACCGGTATGTTTTTGCGAAGGTTTCGACAAACGCTGCGAACGACATGCAGCTGATAGCTTATTAGCCCTTATGCATGTTCTTAATGGACACTGGGGTTTGAACTCCTTTAAAATTGTGTACAATCTTTTGTGCTAATCACCGCAGATATTACCTCAGTTTTTCTTTCCATGGATAGTTGTCATACTGTCGTAGAATTCGCTGACATCCAACTGGCATGTTTCGACTTATCCACAGTCCATGTTTAATTTTACCCAAGCAAGTTTGACCGCACACCATAAAAGCATCGAACAGTATGTCGACTGTAGTAGATTAACTCTTAAATCATGTTACAAATGTCAAATTACGTTCAAAATTTATTTCAAAACTATACTCTTGTGTATCTTCAAACAAGTAAATAGAATTTATACAAACGTTCTGATTTACATATTTTATAATAGCACTCAAGCGTTTTGATTCCAGTCTGCGTTTACTGCATTAACTGTGATTTTCTGCATGAGTCTCTGAGTTGGTGGCTTAAGGTGATTTGTCCGATCTTCCGTTACTCGCCGATGTGGACATCTAAATTGCGAACTTTGCATTACCGAAGGAGGTGACACCATCAATGCGTAAGTGTTTGGGTGCACAGAGTTTGGCTCAGTATAATTTCGGTCGAAAAGGTGGCTGAAGTCCCCCACAGTTGAGCAATTGTACTTTGAAAACTAATCTAATTTTTTTAGTGTTCCGAACGTATCTTCATTTCAGCTAAACTTTGAAACAAGAAAAATATTCCTATTCGGTGATTTGCCCAAATTTAAGAAGCAAGTATTATATTTACGCAGCTGTGGTTGGCTGCAATTGTATATTCCGGCAATCTTAGACCTTTACGTCCTACTCAGTCAATTTTTCTAAGCTCTATTCGGAGTACGAGTCAGAAAGGTCAATTTTTGATAGCTGATGGACAGCAAAACACGGTGTAGCTTCCTAACGTTCAAATTCGTTACATAAAACAGAGCGTGTCCTTTGTTTATTCGGAGCACAGCAATTCAATGTCTTACCATCTGGATAGATTCTGCTGCAAAACACTAACTGTACGAAGAACAAAGGGGGGTGTATTTTCGTGATAAGCAAAATGAACAACCCAAACATTTTTCACACCAGAAAATTTACTGTTACAATTCCTTCATTGGTTGAGTGATTTCACTGTCGAAATTTCGTTCATTTGCAACTGGTGGATGAAAATAATGAAATTAGATTTTAAGCATACACATTTTTTGAGGGAAATTGATCTTTGACTGTTATTTGTTTACCGTTTTTTACTGACGACACGAAAGCAACTGAACATCAATAGATTGAAAGATTTTGAATAATGGGAAAGCAGTTTCCGGTGTAACAATTTACTGTACATCACTGACTAACAATCCACATAGAGAGAACGAGAGACTTCATCTTATTACGCAAGATATATCAGAAATTTTTATTAGCTCTAATGAATTTGTATAACTAGGATTCTTCAACAAAACCTTAATCAATTACAGTAGGATAATTTAGAAAGTTTTATTGTTCCTTGGAAATCATTAACGGCGGGTGCTTTGTAATTATGACGACTGTTCTCGATTTAATTGTTGTTCTCTTCTCACTGTACACTATTTCATGTACGTTCAGATATTTTCGAGATTTTGCAAAGTATATATGTATTCATCAAATAACCGACACATATTCTGAAAACACTTGAGAACTGGTAGAAGTGAAATGTTTACTAGTACGGACTATCATCATCCATCATTTTTCAAAAACATATGAAGTATCGGTTAACACTCATTTGCTTTCAATTGAATATAATCGTTTATGAATCGTATGTAGTCTTCCGGTATTTGCATAATGCCCTGTGTTGATGCTGGTAATCTACACCCGTTGTAAGTCTCGATTGTACCCAATAAATCCTTTCATATGTATGATTTATCTTACCTATAAAAATGTACATGTGCAAACGTCACATAAGATCGCAAAATCTGAAATTTTTTTATATTTCCGAATACCTACAGCGTTTTACTAGACCCATGGGCTGAGTGTATAGGTAATAGCACTCAGCTTCCATATTGTGCGAGTGACTGGTGTTTTACGATTCGCTATGGATGCAGAAATTTTGCCCGTGACACTGCGAAATATGGTGGCTACATAACATTATAATTATTGGCTTCATTGGATCGTCTTAAAATTTAGCCACTGAAGAAGAATTCACAGAAGTGAACCTAGAAGAATGGCAGCGATTAGGCTTGTGAAAGTAAAACAAATTTCATGATCAACTGGGAAACCATATCTACTATTAGCAATATGTAATCAACAAACTCTAGCCTCATATTTCAGTGTGTGAAATGTTGTACACTAGAATTTTACATACAGCAGTTTATTTAAAGTGTGTGGGGTAATGAATCAGCAAAGTTAATCTTATATTCTTGCTAAGCATTTACTCGGATTCTACCTGTGGAAATTAGGCGTATCACGTAATATTTGCTTTAATACAGATCAACTTTCACTGATGAGGATAGTCAATTTGCAAACCGTGAAAAGCATTTAAATTTCAAGTTTGCCCATGGACCACATGATCGAATGCTGGTCAGTTAAATAACTGTGACTTCAAACTAGACTACCGGAATTGCGGTTTAAAAGTGCACGTGAATCCTTCTCTCTGGACACCAGATTCATTACCTCAAACATATCAGCATTGTTTCTGTTTTAACCCACGTTTTATTTGGTTATTACAACTAAGAGAGTCAAACTGTCTGAGAGCTAAATGAAAGTTAGTAGCAAACATTCGGATACGTACGTACACAATTCTGCTACTTATTTTGTCATCGCCACCACGACAACCCCATAGGTTGCTTCAACCATTTTTGTGCACGTATCGCCGGCCGGTGAGTTCTGATCGACATGGCTATTGGTGATTTGGTTGGCAATATATAGTTGTGAGGCGGCAGGGTTTTGTTTCTTTTTTAAAGCCCGTAAGAATAGGAAATGTGTGAGGACACATTCGGTTGCTTTTTAGAAGTTGCGTTTGAAGTGACTTCAGTTGCAAAATTGTTGCAAATCACGCGAACCTATTTTTTCATTAAGCTTCTTCGACAAGACATGTGCGCGTGTAAACATTATTCCTTACTGTAAAGCTGAACGGTTCGAACCTGTTTGTGGTGGGATTAGGCAAATTTTTCAATTTTAATAACGAAGCATACGTTTGCTATTACTGGTTTGCACAACACAACAAAAACAACAACAACAATCAATTGCTTTTACCATATCTAACAAGAAAAGAAATTAATAATAAGAACTCTTGTAGACAATCTCTCCATAAATAGTCCAAGTTTAACTTAAACCTAAATTTTATCGACGCAACCCGTACAGAGCGGAAATTACCAGGGTGAGAATCCATGGATTTGAGTTATATGTTTGAAATAATGCGCTCGCAATGGTCACAGCCTTGGTGGCAAACGGCTCATATAGTTCCAACGTGGTCTGTTTAAGGTAGCTTAGCTACTTCAGAACTAAGGCTCATAATTTTTCAACTTCCTTGATGGTTACAGCATGTTCAGGAGTGTTTCGGTAACTTTGAACAATGAGAGCAGACTATGTCGTTTGCAATTCACTCGTAAGTTAGTTCCGTCATCGATTATGTCACAGAGTAGGTCAGTTTCATTACAGACAGCGATTCGGGATCTGAAAAGATTTGTCATTCTCGGTTACACGTTTGAGATCACACACTCTAGAATGAACTGAAATCTATTATTGTTTTTGACAAATTTACTTTTTCTGGTTCCGCCAGGTACACTGAAATCTCAGAAAATAGATAAGAACAGGAAAACAATGGCGAATTTTTGCGATATGAAATGCCCCAGATACAACTTTGTAATAAAATAGAAAAAATTTGATGGAAAGGGAGTGGCAAAATTTGACAAGCTTAATCCTGATAAGCATTCATAAGGTCAACAATTGAATACATTCTAGACATTTTGAGACATTTCGGGGTATCTACCATAACCAGTCCTTTATTAAGAAACAAATAAGACTTCTGTATGTGCACAAAACAGGCAAATGTTATTGTGGAAAATATGCAGTTTAACCAGTTTTAACCATCTCGTTGGATAGGTTTACGCCTGCTAAAAGATGATTCAACTTCCGTATTGCCAATAAATGCATGATAATTTCAGATGCATTGGTGGTATCTTCCTGGGGCTGTACTCAGTGGTTGGCGGGCAAGTACCCAATGTATATGCAATAATAGACAAGCTTAGCAGAACTGTTACTAGAATAAACATTACTTTTGCTTGCGTAAGACTTAACACATGACAGTCCTCACTTATTCCTTCATGAGAAGGCATAATCGAGGTAAAGGGGCAAAACATTCAGAAAACTGATGAAGAAGCGGACGATACTTACAACGACAATGAATCGCTTAGTTCAGCGAATAACTTGTCTTCAACGTGTGCGATTTATAGATAACGGATCGAACGTTATAAACAGCATTCAAGCGAACTATGCAGCTATCTGCTATTCGGAGAATTTGTTTGACCAGCCATACAACCGACGCCTTGACCACATCGACATCATTCTATAGTCGTTGTGTTCACGGGATTTTACTACAGAAGTAGGTTTTCCTTGAAATGTTCTCTGTTTTGTGAGTGTAGCTCAGGTCATACTGATTTTGTTCCGTTAGGCAACTTCCTTTGCTTCAGGAAAATCACGGTTGTGATTAAATCACTCCGCTTTCTGGATATTACTGCAGAAGACCTTAATGTATCACCCGCTTGTTTGCCTTCTACGTTGTGAGCTTATCGTATTAACGCAGATAAGTATGCTAACTGACAGACAAGGTAGGCGCACACACCTAAAAAACTGGCTGCTTTCTTCCGGCCAAATTAGCGCCAACCTGACTGCATTCGTTTGATTAACTTGTGAAGCATAGTTGCTCATGCAGCACTGGACACCGTTAGAAGTTGGTGCTATCTTGTTCAGATTTGCTACCATGTGCTATTCAATAAAATTCCGGCAGAGCATGCACAACGTATTCATAAATTTTGTATTTCAACAATTTTTGTGAATGTTTGCATATTCCTAGTGCTTAATATTTCGTAACTTTTGCTGTATTTAAATAGTTGTTTTTAGTCTGGTTTCAAACCTTGTCTTATGTTCTCCTCTTCATGCAACATATTTTCATTCCTGGCATTTTGCAGGTCACAGTGCAAAATTGTGACGAGTGTTCGACTCTGATTGTGTGAACATAGGAAGAGTGACCGCTAGCTCCCACTTACATTCTGAATACCACTTTTAATACAGAGTAAGCTTGTTTATAGAACGTTGAATGCTCTCATATATCCGGCCCGCTTTGTTACCCCTTCCTGTCCTCACTTCGAAGGATTAGCACGGCGAGGATATACAAAGCAATCTTTTTGTTAATTTCACATGTTATAACACCTTGTGAGATTACTGAAACTATAACAAAATGCACCAAATAGGACCGACAGCTCCTAGTGCTGACCAGTTTGTTCAGATTAATCTTGCTTGCAACCATATCACACTCTGGCTGATGCACGACATTAGAAACTTTCCGTGTGACTTATGGAACCCTGGTCAGTCACCTCATGATGGTCAGTTGGCCGGTGCTAGCTACCACGGAAACAATAGCACTCCTTCTGGAGATCACAGCTCAGTGCTCACATGGATCTTTTGTTAGAATCCTGTAATTTATGTGATAAAAGATCAACCCAGCTGGTTGCATGCACTTCACCACAATTTCTATGATATCCGATGGTTCGTTTTCACCTCGCATTTGCACTGTCAGTGTAATCACAATGAGAGGGGTGAACCCGACCAAAATCAGCAGTTCCGTACGACGACTGTTATGACTGTACGTTTGCTTTCAGGAAGTTAGATGACAAACTTCCAAAAATTGTTACCACTAATCCCTACATTATACATTTATTCGGTTCTCAATCTCATCTGCTGAAGACCGTTTTAATGTACTTATTTCCTCCGACTGATTTTAGGATCGATAGTTTGTTTTCTGGTTGCATTTTGTTTCAGGTCAAATAATCCGAAGCATTCAGTTAGTTTACATCCACTGCTCTAGTACAGTTTGCTGCAACTTTTGCCGAAAATACTGTATTTTTCAAGCACTTTAAACAACAAATTACTAATTTATCCACCTGCTGTTCTTAGTACTTTTCAAATAACTACTATCATGTTGATTAACCTCGAACTCAAACAACAATTTAACATTACTGATGAGTAGTCGGGGATTGGGTTAATTTCAAGTTGAACATCACGCACAATTGATCGCAGCTGTCGCATCTCCTAAGACTTCCCAGTCGGCTCCTTTCGAAAATAAACACTAAACTCGAGTTTCGCTCTCATTGGAGCTCGTCAGTAGTCTAGGTAGTCCTAATCGCAGGGTTATCGATTGGAGTTAACAGACAGTAACTGTGTCTCCTCTCGAGGCGATCGGGCAACCTGATCATTACTCACAAGCGAAAGTGGCTGAGTGTTCACATATGATAATTCGGTCGTGCCTAATGTGAGGTCAATGGCG
>LUCH01018405.1:0-14665 GCA_013368495.1 Paragonimus heterotremus
GACTTGAACCACGGACATGCTGTTCATGAGGCAACCGTGTTTACCACTACGCCATTGACCTCACATTAGGCACGACCGAATTATCATATGTGAACACTCAGCCACTTTCGCTTGTGAGTAATGATCAGGTTGCCCGATCGCCTCGAGAGGAGACACAGTTACTGTCTGTTAACTCCAATCGATAACCCTACGATTAGGACTACCTAGACTACTGACGAGCTCCAATGAGAGCGAAACTCGAGTTTAGTGTTTATTTTCGAAAGGAGCCGACTGGGAAGTCTTAGGAGATGCGACAGCTGCGATCAATTGTGCGTGATGTTCAACTTGAAATTAACCCAATCCCCGACTACTCATCAGTAATGTTAAATTGTTGTTTGAGTTCGAGGTTAATCAACATGATAGTAGTTATTTGAAAAGTACTAAGAACAGCAGGTGGATAAATTAGTAATTTGTTGTTTAAAGTGCTTGAAAAATACAGTATTTTCGGCAAAAGTTGCAGCAAACTGTACTAGAGCAGTGGATGTAAACTAACTGAATGCTTCGGATTATTTGACCTGAAACAAAATGCAACCAGAAAACAAACTATCGATCCTAAAATCAGTCGGAGGAAATAAGTACATTAAAACGGTCTTCAGCAGATGAGATTGAGAACCGAATAAATGTATAATGTAGGGATTAGTGGTAACAATTTTTGGAAGTTTGTCATCTAACTTCCTGAAAGCAAACGTACAGTCATAACAGTCGTCGTACGGAACTGCTGATTTTGGTCGGGTTCACCCCTCTCATTGTGATTACACTGACAGTGCAAATGCGAGGTGAAAACGAACCATCGGATATCATAGAAATTGTGGTGAAGTGCATGCAACCAGCTGGGTTGATCTTTTATCACATAAATTACAGGATTCTAACAAAAGATCCATGTGAGCACTGAGCTGTGATCTCCAGAAGGAGTGCTATTGTTTCCGTGGTAGCTAGCACCGGCCAACTGACCATCATGAGGTGACTGACCAGGGTTCCATAAGTCACACGGAAAGTTTCTAATGTCGTGCATCAGCCAGAGTGTGATATGGTTGCAAGCAAGATTAATCTGAACAAACTGGTCAGCACTAGGAGCTGTCGGTCCTATTTGGTGCATTTTGTTATAGTTTCAGTAATCTCACAAGGTGTTATAACATGTGAAATTAACAAAAAGATTGCTTTGTATATCCTCGCCGTGCTAATCCTTCGAAGTGAGGACAGGAAGGGGTAACAAAGCGGGCCGGATATATGAGAGCATTCAACGTTCTATAAACAAGCTTACTCTGTATTAAAAGTGGTATTCAGAATGTAAGTGGGAGCTAGCGGTCACTCTTCCTATGTTCACACAATCAGAGTCGAACACTCGTCACAATTTTGCACTGTGACCTGCAAAATGCCAGGAATGAAAATATGTTGCATGAAGAGGAGAACATAAGACAAGGTTTGAAACCAGACTAAAAACAACTATTTAAATACAGCAAAAGTTACGAAATATTAAGCACTAGGAATATGCAAACATTCACAAAAATTGTTGAAATACAAAATTTATGAATACGTTGTGCATGCTCTGCCGGAATTTTATTGAATAGCACATGGTAGCAAATCTGAACAAGATAGCACCAACTTCTAACGGTGTCCAGTGCTGCATGAGCAACTATGCTTCACAAGTTAATCAAACGAATGCAGTCAGGTTGGCGCTAATTTGGCCGGAAGAAAGCAGCCAGTTTTTTAGGTGTGTGCGCCTACCTTGTCTGTCAGTTAGCATACTTATCTGCGTTAATACGATAAGCTCACAACGTAGAAGGCAAACAAGCGGGTGATACATTAAGGTCTTCTGCAGTAATATCCAGAAAGCGGAGTGATTTAATCACAACCGTGATTTTCCTGAAGCAAAGGAAGTTGCCTAACGGAACAAAATCAGTATGACCTGAGCTACACTCACAAAACAGAGAACATTTCAAGGAAAACCTACTTCTGTAGTAAAATCCCGTGAACACAACGACTATAGAATGATGTCGATGTGGTCAAGGCGTCGGTTGTATGGCTGGTCAAACAAATTCTCCGAATAGCAGATAGCTGCATAGTTCGCTTGAATGCTGTTTATAACGTTCGATCCGTTATCTATAAATCGCACACGTTGAAGACAAGTTATTCGCTGAACTAAGCGATTCATTGTCGTTGTAAGTATCGTCCGCTTCTTCATCAGTTTTCTGAATGTTTTGCCCCTTTACCTCGATTATGCCTTCTCATGAAGGAATAAGTGAGGACTGTCATGTGTTAAGTCTTACGCAAGCAAAAGTAATGTTTATTCTAGTAACAGTTCTGCTAAGCTTGTCTATTATTGCATATACATTGGGTACTTGCCCGCCAACCACTGAGTACAGCCCCAGGAAGATACCACCAATGCATCTGAAATTATCATGCATTTATTGGCAATACGGAAGTTGAATCATCTTTTAGCAGGCGTAAACCTATCCAACGAGATGGTTAAAACTGGTTAAACTGCATATTTTCCACAATAACATTTGCCTGTTTTGTGCACATACAGAAGTCTTATTTGTTTCTTAATAAAGGACTGGTTATGGTAGATACCCCGAAATGTCTCAAAATGTCTAGAATGTATTCAATTGTTGACCTTATGAATGCTTATCAGGATTAAGCTTGTCAAATTTTGCCACTCCCTTTCCATCAAATTTTTTCTATTTTATTACAAAGTTGTATCTGGGGCATTTCATATCGCAAAAATTCGCCATTGTTTTCCTGTTCTTATCTATTTTCTGAGATTTCAGTGTACCTGGCGGAACCAGAAAAAGTAAATTTGTCAAAAACAATAATAGATTTCAGTTCATTCTAGAGTGTGTGATCTCAAACGTGTAACCGAGAATGACAAATCTTTTCAGATCCCGAATCGCTGTCTGTAATGAAACTGACCTACTCTGTGACATAATCGATGACGGAACTAACTTACGAGTGAATTGCAAACGACATAGTCTGCTCTCATTGTTCAAAGTTACCGAAACACTCCTGAACATGCTGTAACCATCAAGGAAGTTGAAAAATTATGAGCCTTAGTTCTGAAGTAGCTAAGCTACCTTAAACAGACCACGTTGGAACTATATGAGCCGTTTGCCACCAAGGCTGTGACCATTGCGAGCGCATTATTTCAAACATATAACTCAAATCCATGGATTCTCACCCTGGTAATTTCCGCTCTGTACGGGTTGCGTCGATAAAATTTAGGTTTAAGTTAAACTTGGACTATTTATGGAGAGATTGTCTACAAGAGTTCTTATTATTAATTTCTTTTCTTGTTAGATATGGTAAAAGCAATTGATTGTTGTTGTTGTTTTTGTTGTGTTGTGCAAACCAGTAATAGCAAACGTATGCTTCGTTATTAAAATTGAAAAATTTGCCTAATCCCACCACAAACAGGTTCGAACCGTTCAGCTTTACAGTAAGGAATAATGTTTACACGCGCACATGTCTTGTCGAAGAAGCTTAATGAAAAAATAGGTTCGCGTGATTTGCAACAATTTTGCAACTGAAGTCACTTCAAACGCAACTTCTAAAAAGCAACCGAATGTGTCCTCACACATTTCCTATTCTTACGGGCTTTAAAAAAGAAACAAAACCCTGCCGCCTCACAACTATATATTGCCAACCAAATCACCAATAGCCATGTCGATCAGAACTCACCGGCCGGCGATACGTGCACAAAAATGGTTGAAGCAACCTATGGGGTTGTCGTGGTGGCGATGACAAAATAAGTAGCAGAATTGTGTACGTACGTATCCGAATGTTTGCTACTAACTTTCATTTAGCTCTCAGACAGTTTGACTCTCTTAGTTGTAATAACCAAATAAAACGTGGGTTAAAACAGAAACAATGCTGATATGTTTGAGGTAATGAATCTGGTGTCCAGAGAGAAGGATTCACGTGCACTTTTAAACCGCAATTCCGGTAGTCTAGTTTGAAGTCACAGTTATTTAACTGACCAGCATTCGATCATGTGGTCCATGGGCAAACTTGAAATTTAAATGCTTTTCACGGTTTGCAAATTGACTATCCTCATCAGTGAAAGTTGATCTGTATTAAAGCAAATATTACGTGATACGCCTAATTTCCACAGGTAGAATCCGAGTAAATGCTTAGCAAGAATATAAGATTAACTTTGCTGATTCATTACCCCACACACTTTAAATAAACTGCTGTATGTAAAATTCTAGTGTACAACATTTCACACACTGAAATATGAGGCTAGAGTTTGTTGATTACATATTGCTAATAGTAGATATGGTTTCCCAGTTGATCATGAAATTTGTTTTACTTTCACAAGCCTAATCGCTGCCATTCTTCTAGGTTCACTTCTGTGAATTCTTCTTCAGTGGCTAAATTTTAAGACGATCCAATGAAGCCAATAATTATAATGTTATGTAGCCACCATATTTCGCAGTGTCACGGGCAAAATTTCTGCATCCATAGCGAATCGTAAAACACCAGTCACTCGCACAATATGGAAGCTGAGTGCTATTACCTATACACTCAGCCCATGGGTCTAGTAAAACGCTGTAGGTATTCGGAAATATAAAAAAATTTCAGATTTTGCGATCTTATGTGACGTTTGCACATGTACATTTTTATAGGTAAGATAAATCATACATATGAAAGGATTTATTGGGTACAATCGAGACTTACAACGGGTGTAGATTACCAGCATCAACACAGGGCATTATGCAAATACCGGAAGACTACATACGATTCATAAACGATTATATTCAATTGAAAGCAAATGAGTGTTAACCGATACTTCATATGTTTTTGAAAAATGATGGATGATGATAGTCCGTACTAGTAAACATTTCACTTCTACCAGTTCTCAAGTGTTTTCAGAATATGTGTCGGTTATTTGATGAATACATATATACTTTGCAAAATCTCGAAAATATCTGAACGTACATGAAATAGTGTACAGTGAGAAGAGAACAACAATTAAATCGAGAACAGTCGTCATAATTACAAAGCACCCGCCGTTAATGATTTCCAAGGAACAATAAAACTTTCTAAATTATCCTACTGTAATTGATTAAGGTTTTGTTGAAGAATCCTAGTTATACAAATTCATTAGAGCTAATAAAAATTTCTGATATATCTTGCGTAATAAGATGAAGTCTCTCGTTCTCTCTATGTGGATTGTTAGTCAGTGATGTACAGTAAATTGTTACACCGGAAACTGCTTTCCCATTATTCAAAATCTTTCAATCTATTGATGTTCAGTTGCTTTCGTGTCGTCAGTAAAAAACGGTAAACAAATAACAGTCAAAGATCAATTTCCCTCAAAAAATGTGTATGCTTAAAATCTAATTTCATTATTTTCATCCACCAGTTGCAAATGAACGAAATTTCGACAGTGAAATCACTCAACCAATGAAGGAATTGTAACAGTAAATTTTCTGGTGTGAAAAATGTTTGGGTTGTTCATTTTGCTTATCACGAAAATACACCCCCCTTTGTTCTTCGTACAGTTAGTGTTTTGCAGCAGAATCTATCCAGATGGTAAGACATTGAATTGCTGTGCTCCGAATAAACAAAGGACACGCTCTGTTTTATGTAACGAATTTGAACGTTAGGAAGCTACACCGTGTTTTGCTGTCCATCAGCTATCAAAAATTGACCTTTCTGACTCGTACTCCGAATAGAGCTTAGAAAAATTGACTGAGTAGGACGTAAAGGTCTAAGATTGCCGGAATATACAATTGCAGCCAACCACAGCTGCGTAAATATAATACTTGCTTCTTAAATTTGGGCAAATCACCGAATAGGAATATTTTTCTTGTTTCAAAGTTTAGCTGAAATGAAGATACGTTCGGAACACTAAAAAAATTAGATTAGTTTTCAAAGTACAATTGCTCAACTGTGGGGGACTTCAGCCACCTTTTCGACCGAAATTATACTGAGCCAAACTCTGTGCACCCAAACACTTACGCATTGATGGTGTCACCTCCTTCGGTAATGCAAAGTTCGCAATTTAGATGTCCACATCGGCGAGTAACGGAAGATCGGACAAATCACCTTAAGCCACCAACTCAGAGACTCATGCAGAAAATCACAGTTAATGCAGTAAACGCAGACTGGAATCAAAACGCTTGAGTGCTATTATAAAATATGTAAATCAGAACGTTTGTATAAATTCTATTTACTTGTTTGAAGATACACAAGAGTATAGTTTTGAAATAAATTTTGAACGTAATTTGACATTTGTAACATGATTTAAGAGTTAATCTACTACAGTCGACATACTGTTCGATGCTTTTATGGTGTGCGGTCAAACTTGCTTGGGTAAAATTAAACATGGACTGTGGATAAGTCGAAACATGCCAGTTGGATGTCAGCGAATTCTACGACAGTATGACAACTATCCATGGAAAGAAAAACTGAGGTAATATCTGCGGTGATTAGCACAAAAGATTGTACACAATTTTAAAGGAGTTCAAACCCCAGTGTCCATTAAGAACATGCATAAGGGCTAATAAGCTATCAGCTGCATGTCGTTCGCAGCGTTTGTCGAAACCTTCGCAAAAACATACCGGTAGACTACATATAACTATAACTAAGCAGTTCAAATTTTACGCACATTTTTCACAAAACAATATTTGACACCTCATTTTGTTATCTCGTTCGCAAGTAGACACGTCAGATGGTTGGGTAACTGTCACAATCAGTTTTGTTTCGGATGCTCGCCATATTTCAACCTCATTAGTTATCCCATTACCACCATCCAGATCCGCATCATTCCACCGGGTTTACTGTTGTGAACTCTACCGGCGTTGCCAACAGTTTGCGGTCACCCACACAATCCACAGTTGCACTGGACATTCAGTGTTGTAATTGACAGAAATGCATGAAAGTTCATCAGCGAATTAAATGCGCATCTGTTCATGCGCAACAGCAAACTCTCGATCACACAAGGTCTGATTAACCAAGCGGATGAGCAAAGTTTAAATGCGCCACCAATCGACGTGCCCCCTCGAGAATTTGGGTGAACTTCGGAAGAAGGAATGGACTAAGTACAGTAGTATCACGTTCACCCTCGGTTCATGTGGTATAGCATACACTGTCTCCTGTGTTGATTGTTCTGGCGTTGTGCCTGTCAGTCATAGTGTAGTCTGGTTATACTTGCAAACGCAAGACGCGGTTTGGCATATACGGAGTGTAAAGCAAATTTTATGGTGCATAGGACTTATATATGGCTACACTCGACCCCTGAATAGAAGATAGACGCGACAGAGTGATATTAACCTATTCACTGTGCGAATGTTTTCCCTCCATGTTTTACATGTAGTAAAAAATGCTCGAGGCATGTTTGCGGGAACGACTAGTATCTATTCAGTGGTAATATTTTGCTGCAGAAATAGCTGTTTCGCCTAAGGCAACATATATATTTATATGTCGCACCGATGACGGTAAAATAGAAAACGAGCTTTGGAACAAAGCTTGATTTGTGTAGTCGTTTATGTCCGACCAATTCAAGTATCAGCAAAACTTGGTGTTATATATATTCCGTCATTCAGGCCTCAATTCATTGAGACTGTCTTCCTCAAGTAACAGTAGAAAACCTTGCGGTAACAGAAAAACATGATCGTCAGCTTGTAGATGATGTGTTCATTTCAAATCCAATCAATTCCCTACCAAGACTACAACACATCAACATACCAATTAAATATGATTTCAACATTGGTATTTTCAATGTTTTACTTTTTTCCTTGCTGTATTTGAGCGTTCTAATGAAGAGCAAAATGATCCATCAATGATAACATTTTTCGAATAAGATTCACCTGTTTCTTTGAATCTCTTAATTGATGTTTCTTATATCTAACACAAACAGTCGCAACTTAAGTCTTCGCCAAGTTAAGTCCTTGCAGAATATTTTAAAAGCGTCATTCATTATTTCCGGTTAATTGTTTTAACCAATCTGTACACAAACTTGCACGCAGTTTGGCATTCATAAAAACCTACTATGAACGCAAGATAGGTAGGCACATTTCTGAAGAAGTTCACGAAAATGGCTGTCCGAACATTCGGCGGGTTTTCTTCCACTACAGTACCTCAGTTATTTATCCAAGGCCGATTGTATCATCTTTATCTGTAACTAAAATATATGAATTTCAAATTGATGTTAGTGCTGAAATATCTGAATGAATGGCTACAGATAACGGCTACTGATTGAGTGTTA
Organism: Paragonimus heterotremus; assembly: GCA_013368495.1. Lineage (NCBI taxonomy): Eukaryota > Metazoa > Platyhelminthes > Trematoda > Plagiorchiida > Troglotrematidae > Paragonimus > Paragonimus heterotremus. Next base: position 8,249 of record LUCH01018405.1, read on the forward strand.
GAATGGTACACTGGTTAAAAAGAGAGCCGCCAGTATTTTCTTGTTTCCTTTTGAAAAACATACATCTTTCGGTCAGCTCATATGTTCAAATTAAGCTCTATATAGACTTTTGCCTATGTGAAGACTACATTAATTGTGTTTTCTTGTCCGGAGGGGATTCCACAATTTCACTATGTATTTCGAAAAAAAACAATCCCGTTACTGTCAATCATCTTAGCACCAAGTTGAACAGCAAAGAATCATAACTTTAAGGCGTTTGGTCATCATCTCACAGCAGTAGTAATCAACTTACAAGAGAGTCGGATGAGAGAAAAGACGACTTCGGTTTGTTCAAATGTAAATGTTTATCTTGTACTAATCTAAACGTTATCTACTTTAGGATGATAAACACTGTTCAAGGTTTGAGTGAAATCAGGTGCTTCAGATTAACTACCTGGATTTCATCATTTGCTCACCAATTTTCTTGGGAGTTCAGCTAATTCTACTCCAGGACGGAATATGTTACCTAAAGACTCATCTCAAGTGATTGTGGTTGAGCGTTTTAACGGGATTATTTGGTAACATATCCTGAAATTACTAAAGTAGTTGTTAACATGATTCTTTTACAGACACGGAGACCGACGTAGAAACTGCAGTCGAAACGAAGATAGTTGCACCTGGTTAGCTCTACTGAAAGCAAAAATCAAGTCAGATGCTTTTATAGCATGTTAGATATGTAGTTTATACGAAGATGAATTTCTAGTCACATTTGTAACAAATCAAAATACAAAATAAACTCATGGTTCAGTAACATGCTTTATAAGTATAAGTGGCATGGGAAAGATGAGAAAACCTGTGTCCGCAAAATCGATGGATTAGTGAATATCAGTATGGTCGGACACAAACTGGAATGGAACAAAAATCAGTAAACAAGTTCCACTCATCACAACTTCACACCTTATAATAACCAACAACTTTATTAGCATTGTGTATTGTCACATTACCTATTGCCTCGTTATTCCGACGGCATTATCAGTCATCATCTGGAACTGTGTAATTGGTCACCGCTGTTGTAGTACATACAAGAATATATCGGAATCCCACACTTGTTTGGTCAACGCCATCAGTCAAAGTATAGTGTGTTCGTCAGCTTTGTGTTCCTCTCCTGTGTTACTGCGTTATCTGTGCATCTAACAAATCACCGTTGCTGCTAAGCAAATGAAAGGCGTTGTTTTGTGCTAGCATAAGCTTGAGGTTCCATACCACAGTTGGGGATCCGTGCAATAAGTAACCGATTGTTCCGTTTTAATGGACAAATCATTGACATCTTTTGAGATGCACTTCCTGGTTTGATCAAAAGAACTGCTAGGACTGCGTCCTGTGAGTAGAACCTTCAGAACCCGTAGCAAAAGTTCGGGGCAAATTTTCACCCTAAACACAAATTAGATTTCGGCACGATCCTGAGGACATGAATAGCACAACGTTATGAGAGAGTTGTAACATTCTACTTGTCAACCACCTCAGGTGGCCTTCCTCAGGAGTGTTGTACTTGATTACGATTCAATTACAACACACCTGAGGAAGGCCACCCGAGTTGGCTGGAACATAATGTCACAACTTGCTCATAACACTGCGTAATTCTCAATCCATCTATCAAAAACATGTTACCCACCACGCCCAACCTGTTTGACTTCAGGTGTGTTAAATTTGGTGTGGACATTTTACAACTGAAGACATGCCGCTCGTAGCTTGACAAGGGACAATATAGATGAAAGTAAATTTCACTGTGCTACAAGCCTTCAGGTCCCCAATAAACATGCGTAAAAACCGTGAACGGCTGTGATAACTTTCATATAAATCGAAGCAACACATTGAGAAGTTTTGGCTTCCACAACCTTTAGCGTTAATATCTGTCATTAACTCAAGATAGTGAAGCCCATGGTTAGATTAATAGGGTGCCAGATCCGATCAATCACACCTCTATAGTGTATACAGAAATTAAAGATGAGTCAGTCATCCGACAGTCTAGCGGCCTACTTCTGCAAACAATTCAAAGTAGTAGTTAACCAGATACGTTCAGTAGCACATCCATCGTGATGCTACAACTGCTGATGTCATGTACTTGATTCCTCATTCGGAACAAAATAGACCCTTGTTGGTTGGATGTGAGAAGAGATCAAGGCAAAATCTTGAGTGGAAATGAATCATTCCCCGAAAAATTGTCATCATTGGTTTAAATAGAGTGGTGAACGGTATACACCCGCAGTAAAAACGTTAGGAATCGAATTAACACGGACTTGGTCTCAGATCCTAAACCTGCTACGAAGTCTATATTAGGCATTAATATTGTGGGAATTCATTTGCAAACAGACCTGCATTTTATAATTCTCATAAGGTGTTTCATTTTGTACGTTATTTATTTACTAGGAAAAGCCCATTTTTGGCGGTTTTGTTGCTTAAACTATAGAATATCTCACGATTAGATAAAAGTTAGGTAGAATTGAATCAGGTAGATTGCTTTGAAGTCACGTAAAATAGGAGTTTACCATTACACAATGTACACGGCCAATTTACTTTACAACACTACTGTCCGCGTGCTGTTAAATTTGTCACTCTGATACAGATAGCTTCATTGTGTAACGCTGATTAAAACAACGTGTGTAGATCCTATACTTCCTAATTCGAGCGATTCAATTTAAAATGCGCAATAGCCCTTTCTATAGATATACCGGCAGGAGATTTTTATATAGCTAACTATCACACTAAGAATATGCAAAAATCCAGCCCGAATGTAGTAATCCGAATAGCAAATACTCACAGACAAATAAATTAGCAAAATTCAGTCTGTCATCACAAAGTAGCGATCACATTGTTCGAAATTAAAACAATCACGGATTTCCTTTATCGGTGATCATCAGAAAAAATGGCAGTTGCATTCCATTAGTGGCGAAAGTGGGCAAGAAGAAGAATATACCTCGGTCAAAGCAGAACAAACGTGAAAAATCTTGTTTCGATTCACAACACTTATGATTATGAAATCAAGTAACAAATGGTAAGATTCATCTTAAACTTGTTAACCAACGCCTGGGTTGCTATTAAAACGAGTATGGCTGTCTCTGCAAGATAGTTTCTTGAATACTTGCATTGTGACGTTTTGTTGATTGTAAGTACTCCAAACACACGACAATCATATAACAACATTGTTCACGTTACTAGTTCCCATCAGACCATTCTTTGTACCATTTACGCCTAAAGTCCAGGTAATTCACAAGTACCTCTAGGCCGGAGTAAAATTAACTTCTGACAAATAACCTGTGATTCGCGGGACAAAATTCTCTGGTATGGAAAAAAAGAAAGAACAATATAGGGTCAGCAACTAGAATTGAAATTTACTGCAGTGGATGTCTCATCACAATAAGAGGTTCTAAGTTCTTAGAGAGAGACGTCCATTGTAACCAATACACAGGCAAATTAAATTATATAATCTGGTTGATCCGGAAAATCGTCATGAAGGTTTCGTGCATTTGCGTGTTAAGGTACGACGTGATACTTGGCTGCAGTAAAGTTGGATGTCGTTTGTTAGCGTTGAAAAAAAAACATTCACTTCACTCATGTTCACACACGTCGGTTACTGGTCGCTACATACGTCATTCAAAAGTTCCATGATCTTACGAAATTACAAAGTTGAGAGTACTCGACATATAAGTTGATTATTTGAATGTTGCTCCACTATATCATGAAGTGCAGGTGCTTGCGGTACGTTGGATAGCAAATGGTAAAACTGCGAATTTCGTATAACAAAGTTTGTTCACTAGTCACTTAGATGTGTCAAATGTGTTGTTCTATGGGCAATTGAATATTCGATAAGTTTTGATAAAATCCAGTTTCATACATCTTAACAAGTGGTAGTGGTCAATTTCTGAATTGCAACTATATAGTTAGCCCAACTGATTCCGTCCACGATGTTCCGCTTTTGGTGTCCACCATCATTTATCATAACACAGAAGAAAAACACTAAAACGTTCGTACCATTCCTTACATGTAGGGTTCTCCTATGCAAACTCCTTCTGCACTAAACCTCTGCTGGGAGTGACTAGGACAGGTACGAATTCAACTAAATGATTCTCGTCATATTTCATGACCAGTCTGAAATTGTGTTGAGCCCAAGACCAGTCTGATTACAGCTTGTACAGATCACGTGCATTTGCGAAAGTCTTATAGATTTCGCCCACACAACTGAACTACGCATCGTGCTCACTTATCTGAAGGTCGTTAACGCTTAGTGTAGATTAGAAAATTTCCGATTTGTTTGCTTAGAATAACAGCCGTCTGACACACTTCCTATCTCATATCGGAAGATATGAATATTTCTCGGTCACCGTTTGTTTTTACTGATAAGAGACTAGAGGTTCGGTAATTATCAGACGCTAACATATTCTGGGCTAGCGCATAATCTTCAGGCAAACAGTAATCAGTATGCAATCCAACGTTTCTTTGTGAATACATTTCTACAAAACCATTCATATGTATTTACCTGAACTTTCAATTAAACGAGCAGAAAAACCCTGATAAAATTATATTTAACTGCAATCTATCTTCTGGGCAGAAAGTGCACCAAGGTGTACAGATCGCAACAAACTGTCACATTGTACGGTGAATTGGAAGTGAAGGTAAACATTTCCTTTGAAAAGCAAACCTGTGCATTGGAGAGTTTAGAAAACTGTACGTCAGTACGGAAAGTTTTGTGTTGTTTTGACAAAAGGATAAACAGCCTAAGCCAGCCAAGCTAACAGAAAATCGAATGGTGGAGAAAAGTCGAACCTGCTACCCACTTTGATTGACTGTTTTGAAAATGCTGATCCCAAAGTTTCAAATTTAGTTTGGAGTTTGGACTGTGAGTGTCACTACCTGCATTTTAAATAGTGCGCCTTTACAAACACACCTCAATATCATCCGTCACTCTAAATTATGAGTTGCGTTTGCACAAATGCGTTTTCATCATCCAGAATATATACATATAAAATAGATGTAGATGTGAAGGGACAAAGTAGCGAACAAGGCGTGTTTACTGTGTTAGATCATCAGGATAGTTACAGCACAGATGAGTGCTCACGAATCAAACATGCTAAGATTCCGAATGTTGACCGTTGCCAAAGTCATTAGGATCCGACTGCGCAACCCTGACATCTGCGCTCAGAAGAAATTCGTGCGGACACCAAATCTCACCTGACCCACAATTAACCAAGCCCACAACCTAGAACAGTGATTGCGTAAATGATAGCGAACATGGAGGCCACAGCCTCTATCGACCGTTCTTCGGACTCACCCCAGTTACAGTTTTCATAGCCATTGTGTTGTAAATAACCTAATGACCAAACCTAGAAAACAAGCTTTGTTCACTAATCTGTCGTTCTCATGACTTCAACGGGTATTTTCGAACGAACATGTATATGTATATGTTTGTATGTGTCACGTAACAATGTCACACTGGTAACCGAACCTAACGTTTACTTCCAACCTTATCCAAAGGTAATTCGACGTTTACGCGTATAAACGAATCCGCACGGAAGCTTTGTGGACATGTCACCTAAGTGTACAATTATTTTTTAAAAACCTGCTTGCTAGAGGCATGCACTGCGTACAACAAACCGCATCATAATACATTAGGACATGCAAGTGAGGGGTGGTCAGTTATAAGAAGAGAGTTATGGACTAATAAAGCCACATCACTGCATTCTGGGCTGGAAAACTACCTGTTAGTAAAGCTTAAAATGAAAACAATGCTTGATGTTAAACCTATCCTGCAGTACAGATTTCCGCGGCATAAACGACCGGGAAGTATCAGAAGTTATCGTTCTCTTGATCGATCTCGAATTTCTCTTACTGTTTTACCCCCTATTTCTTCTTCGTTATGTTCGTTAGGTTCGGTTACTAGTGTGACACTGTCATGTGACACATACAAACATATAAATATACATCATATCGACGTACGCTCCGATGGATAGCTGTTCGAATGCTACCAAGTATAGGTTCTATGACGCCCACGCTGATCTTCTGAAGCAAATTAAACACTCAGACATCATCATACTAGCGGGAGATTTTAATGCACAGCTTGGTCATCTTTCTTCGGATGAGAAGCGACTGGGAGATATGTTTGATGTCCGGGCACAACGCACTGATAATAGCGAAAGACCGCTGCAGCTGTACGCATCTCACGGTCTGTATATTTCAAGCACCACATTCCAACACAGGAAGAAAACACTGTGTTAACTGGAGACCACCGTGAGCTTCCCAACCGTGGACACAGTTGGATCATATAGCAGTCAGTTACAAGTGGCGCAACTCTGTTGAGGATTGTTGTGCCTTTTGGAGCAACCACCTGGACTCCGACCATGCTGTTGTGCGTGTCCGTTTTGTTTTATCATTTGCCCAGAGGAC
>LUCH01018406.1:0-14600 GCA_013368495.1 Paragonimus heterotremus
AACAGCGTGTCCGTGGTTCAAGTCCCGGCTGCAGTGGCGATGATATGCACTACTGACGAGCTCTAATGAGAGCGAAACTCGAGTCTAGTACTTCTTTTCGAAAGGAGCCGACTGGAAAGTCTATGGGGATGCGACAGCTGCAATCAATTGTGGGTCATGTTCAACTTGAAATGGATGTCGGGTAGAGAGACAAGAAAATGCGCCTTGAGTATATTACAAAATATGTCCAAAACCTCAGAAGTTGTCATCAATTTTGACTTCCTGGGTCATCCTACCGTTGTACTTTTTTAGTCTGATCAACATGAGCACTCTACAAAAGTGATTTAACTTATCAATGTTAGCATAAAATGAACATGAGTTAAATGCTTCCTGTTAATAAATCCACTAATATTTTCTACCAATACAGCCACTAAACCAACGATTGTTTCATTATGCATTCGCATTCTACCAGTTTAAGCATTCGAATGACATGGGGATGACTCCAAATGGTATAATTAACTTTAATGATCACGCCACTCGCAAGGTCCACAATTGAATATTGTCATTCATTTAAACGTCATCCGAATACCATAAGAGTGATCCATGTGAGGACTAACAAGAATTTCATGGAAATTGGCGTAGGATGTTATGCACCGACATTCCAGGCAGACATTTGGACAAAGAAAACTGGAAACTATAGAACATTTTTGTAGGTTCATGAGTAAAAACCTAAAATGAAATCTTAAAAATCCAACAGTCACGTAAAACGGACATATTCGTGCGACTATTTCAGTTCAGCTTTGCAGTTGATGACAAAGTAAATTTATGGCTTGAATACTTCTTAAATAGATAATACAAAGTCAAACACTGAATGAAAGCCCGGTAATATTTTTCGAAAATTAACCTGAACAAAACAAATTGTTTCCACTAAAATTCCACAGTCTACTATTCAGACATGATGAATCGTGTTCACAGGAAAGAGTGATTTTCTACGAATGTAAACTTAGCAGTTCTATAATACTTCCGAAGTAGTATTTCTCGTTAGAGACTTCACATCAAACAATCAGTCTCCATATCGCAGAAAAGTATCAGCAGTTCTATGACAGAAAAGCAATCAATTACTTGAAACAGTGTATTTGATAATAAAGCAGAAAATGTGACCCACAACGAAACTGATAAAACTTGCGCGGGTAAATTATCGACGTACTATTCAACAGACAATAGACGGCAATCACTAGTTTAGGAAAACCAGTATAATATTCACTTTGATGTTGATATTTGGTAACAGTTGCCCCTTGTTTGCAACAAACCATGAAATTTTAATAAATCGCGTGCAGTTTACCGTCAATTGTCCTTGTTCAGGAGAATGACGCAAAGCTGAAATGTACACAATTAAGCCCATTCTCTGGGAATAGTTATCCAAAATGCAACAAACTCCGATTCCGAGAAGTTGTTAATCTTTCCAAGGACAGCAAATTTGTAATTATATGTGTTTGTTCCAGAAGCTGAAGGCTATAATGTGTAGTAATAAAAACAAACATTTCGTTTCCGTGTCAGCAGATTTAATGGACTCAAGGTTCATGCATGCTAGAACGATGAGTTGTATGTATTCTCTGTCGGACTGGAAGCTGATAATCAACTTCGGTGTTTTTATGCAAGCACGCTGACAACTACTCAACTGGACTGGACCTGACTGAATTATAACATACAATTGAGTAATCACATTCACAAGTCTATATGCAATCCGGTAGATCGAAGAGAAGAAACAGTATATTTCCCATTATCTCAAATAGATACCATTGTGATCAGAACCCCTCAACAAAAGTTAGGTAACACTCAAATCGCACTGATAAAAATCCACAATTAATCTTCGTTACCTCAAGTACTGCTCGCCAAGTCTAATGGAACTAGAGGATTTAATCAGTCTGAAAAGCTATCTTTGCGGAACTATTAACTGTAACTTACTAACTATTGATTATACTTGCTCCCGAAACAATTTACTAATGTTAACCTCACACGCGAACAACTGCATAGGGCCGTCTGTGCATTTGTGTGAACTCATTTGAGTAGCACCTGCCACGTTAGCCTTAGAATTACGGAGGTTACTGTCCAATCTCAAGTCAACCACTGATGAGCTCTAACAACAGCTAAACTAATGCGATGTATCTTTCTAAGAAATGGACCAGTTTATTCAGACGCACATAATTTATCCTAGCCGTGCAAAATTAGAGAATCACTACGACTTTGCTGAAGCGTGACCCATGTTATCAATGAAACCGGATATACTATGACAGTAAGCTAACGCAAACCTTGGCAGGCTCACCATTTTCAAATTCTATAGTTGATTTCACTCAAGCCTGTAGTACCATGAACAATGTGAAATTCAAGATATAAACCGCTTTCTGTTTCATATCAATGTAACGTGCTGTTTCAGTCTAGTTCGTGTGAATGGCGACTCAACTTCTTCTGAAGGTTGCGGGTGGACAGCAATGCGCTGAACCAATGAGCATCACTCGAAGGCGATTACGTCCGAATGCCTACATATTCCATTTCGGTTATGCTTAGTGGCACAGTGGCCAACATGCTTTCAGCATAAAAACACTAGTCAGACGTTAATTCTCGTTCTGCATTAAAATGTGTCGACGATGAAGTTTAATGGCCAAATATTAGTTAAATGCTTGTTTACAAAAAGAGCAGGCTTGAATTTTCAGCTGAATGCGGACATTAAGATCACATGATATTGACGGTGAATTTATAAAAACAACTTGCCCGTGATAGAACACATGTGCTACTTTCCAAGTACAACAGTTGTGGGTGATATGAATCATTTTGGAGAACTTAGGTCTGACATGTACTATTGCATTAGTGAACTGGGCTGATTTGTAACCGTGATTGAAATACAACCATAGCCCATTAGTTGCCGTGTTTCGGACTTTCCCTAAATAGCACATCAAGTCAATAAACTAGTGCAACCTTGGATGAGATAAGGACTAGGATTGTGTCCGGATTAGCACTTTCAGATTGTGAGCTGTAACAACAGATTTTAATGGACATCAGGGAAATTTAATCATCTGGGAAAACTACGTGTTCCTACAGTGTTGAATGTCCTAGATAGCTGAATGCGATGATGTATGCTTGTGCATGCAACAGGGTACTCGGAAGTATGAGAATAACAAACAGCAGCAGTCGACTTATTAAGTACCTGCTAAGTGTCAGTGTGATAACCCTCTGAAGCCTTCCATTCGGTAGGACTGTTTCCTTACAGTGAACAACATGGGATTTGATCCAAAGTTGCGCTTGATGCCTCACAATCATTTATCTCAGAACATATGGACTTTTAAAGTATGTGTGTGTTTAGTTTCCAAATTTCTTTATTCCATACGACTGTGTGGCCTCATCCGGGTGCGTAAAACGTTATCATCTCACTGGTCTGAATGGATTCGTTCCACTTCTACAGAAGGATCACTGGTACTTCATAAAACACACCCCATCAGTCTCATCACAATGACGTCTATCGGGCCGTTGTTTTGATGGATGAAATTTTTAACATAATCCGATGAGAATAAGTTCCAATACGATCACAGCTATCAAGGGTGTTCAAGTGCATATGCAAATGACAATACCACACGCGCTTCTACAAGCCAATATTAATACATACAACACCGTAAAATCAAGTATTACTGTGTACGTAAGCAGTGGTCTAATAAACAAATAACCAGATGTTATAGTTTCTAGTGAGCGTTAGATATAAATTTATTTTTCCTGCTTTAGTCTACGTTCATTAAAGTGCACAAGTCAAACAAACCACGTTAACATCTGGAACGTGCGTCGCAAAGTCAACCGTGTCCGAAAAAATTTGATTTGTAATTTTGACCGTTTCGTTAAGTCATGTCTGGTTTGTTTTCATACTAGTCAAACGTTTACGGCTGACGAGACTGTGCGAAACGAACTCATCGTAATTTGTGTCTTCTGACTGTTCTATTCAAATGGTTGAAAAAGACTCAATGTTTCAAACTTGATTTAACTTTGAAGAATGGAAAATCATGCGAAGTTTAAATAATTGACCCTCCTTTCTAATTCTGATCATGCCACGCATGAGAAAAGACATTTCTTATTGGATGTCCGCATGAATAGAACACTAACTAATCCATTATTAAGTCCACAATAAATAGTTCGATATTGTCCACAAATTTAACGTCAAAATAGACCCCATAAAACGAAACAGGTATACAGTTATACAGTTGCATATCTTCTTCTCATGCCCATTTCATTGAACTTGAACATACTGATGAAATGACTGGACCAGTGTGAAGGTTCAAAATAAGCTGTAAGCAGTTTTCGAATAGTCGCATCTTTGTGAGCGAACAACTAAATGAGGATAACCACCAACTCCATCTAAGAAAGACATGCATAGAATCTACTGACTGATGTTTGACACAATGACAAGATACTTCACCATATCAAGAACGCTTGTGCCGAGTGTATCGAGAATAATCACACACAGAAAGTCGGAACAGACTGAAAAGAGATTCAGCCACTGAGCAAAAGCTTGGAAGTGAAATAGTTTCGCAATTAAGTATGGTTAAATTCTGAACAGTTTGTTACTTAAAAATATACTCATTAAATGGATAGTCAGCAGCCGACTTATATCACCTGTGCAAGATTAGTGACTCTAAAAATATTTTACATTAGCAATGATGGTTAACGGCATGAACGATATTTCTTAAGCGCATCTGTACATCAAGTAATCGAATCTTGCCTTTCTTGTCCATGAGGATACAGCGCTGATTTCGTAACCTCATTTGACCGAAATAAATTTTGTAGGCCAGGTGGTTCTTATTCGTTAAATGAGCAACACTGATGCTTATTAACGATTCTTCCAATCTAGTTCCCTGCCAATCCAATTAAAGTTCCTTAACCTCATCATCTCGGCTCGCACTCATTAATTTCAGTCGTATTATTCTATCAGAAAATTAGGACGCGAACATATTTTGATTGTGTAATGAAAATTTGTTCTTCAGACAGAGGTATAATTTGACAGACGGAATCAGCTGTTGAGTCATGACTGTTTGGAATGCTAATCAGACCTCGTTACATGGATGACGATTTGGAACTTCTGTGATGAAAACGTGTTTATAGGGGAAAATGATGACAGTGAGTCACTTCTACGTTGTCACCATTTGACATTTGGCACCTTTGGTCATACTTTTTTTTAAAAATAAATTCAACTCCCCTCCATGTGTTAAATATAAACATCAAAATGCCATCAATCATTCGAACTGATTTTTCTTACACTATCGCTGAAGCAATGAACTACATTCCGATTCTGTTTGAATAGCATGAAGCTAGAAAATAGACTGTAGTACGCACCCCAAGATGATTCGCGGAACATCAAGAATCTTAACAGACTTCCAGCCCTCGGATGATCTTTCCTTTAAGAAGCTGAACAGCTTCTTTATAGCTTTTGACATGAATTGAATAGATGAATGAATCAGAAGCAGCGAACATGTGAGATGAATTGTCGGCTAGAGTAGGAGTAATGCCAAGTTTTAATGTCATTTGTAGAAGTATATGCTTCTCAGTGACACATTAAAGCTTACACATTCGGGTATTCCATGACGCGATGGGGATTCCAATATTTAGCGTCTTGCTTGTTAATAACACAAGCCAGTAAGAATGAGCAACAAGAACCATTATGAACTCACTTTTGAGCCTTTGCGGTCGCAGTCAGTGCAAAAGATTGATAAACCGAGATGACTGTGTTCATCCGCAAAGAAATGAGGCGAATAGCAAGTTATGACTCAATTTCGTTCCAATTTCACGTCACGAGATACTCGCAGACGTGATTACCGAACTTAGGGGGGCTTTGATTCGTAACGTGGAGGGCTGGCTCGAATCCCTACTCAGATTATCTCTATCTGATTTGTCCAGACAAGGAAAAAACTGGTCATGAAGCGTCAGTTTGAGGGTCGGCATCAAGAAACATAATGGACAGTTCCATGCCTTTACGGCCATAGCTAGTAAAAAAACCAACAACCTCAAACGGACTATGCTCACCAATATAAGAACAGAGCGGAAAATAAGTTATAACTCAATGTACTAATGAACTTCAGCCAAATTTCTCTTGAGGTAATTAACTGAAGCCAGTCGAAATAACTGTCTATCAAGGGGTTAGAAATATGTGAAACTGCATCAAAGACACCAAAGTGTGCTTGCTAGCATTTGTCACGGTGCTACGTTTGATGAAACTTCTCTTGATATAACAGAACTTTGATATCGTTATCCAAACAGAATCAAAATAATTTGGAAAATAACTCCAATCACAATACAGTTGAAAAAGTGTGAGTGAAACACGAATCATGTAGAGTATTTTAAAATAAAGTTAACGGATATGTGGAGCTCACCTTCAGCTGTTTTTCGTTAGGTTCGAAAGAGCTAATTTCAAAAATGTCAGTACTGTACGCGAGGAACAGTATGTAGCTTCCAGTATGCCCCTGTTCACTACGTAAACAGCAATGAATTATCACTGACTTTTTTCCCGCGCTTTGTTATTCTGTATCCAACCCATAATATGGTTGGTGGAAATGACAGTTTCCAATTGGCTGAATCCAAGGTTGTGTGCCGAGGGTGAACACATGCAGACGACAACAATGAACATTGTCCCAGTAAAGTTTACTAATTACTAATCGTGTAGTCAATGAGAATCATCAATCTGTAGTTTCGTGCACATTGCATCCGTAAAACGTAGTATGTGTTTAAGGATTAGCTTAAATAAAGGTAAGAAACCTTACCGTTAACTCTATACCACATAGTTTTATCACATTTTAAAATCACAGGAGTAAGGAAGCATAACTTAAAAACGCGAAGTGACGTTTACTACCTTCATACAGCATGGAGTATCAGGACAGGTTAAGCATGTCATGAAGAAAGGAGAGTTTCAAAATTGATTTCTTCTATAGTTTTACACACTATTATGTAGGCTGATCTTAATAAACGGCTGTAAACAGGTCACCACTACGAGCGCTTTCAACATGCCACAAGCGTTCTGATTGCTAATCGGTCTACAAAGCGGTACTTGGCAAAAGTGAAAAAAACTGTTCCCAGAAGAGCATTTCAGATAGTTTTGAACTTTATAAAAACAGTTTCTAGAAAACGATGATCCTGAGTGATAGATGCGCATAGTTATCCGGCAATAACTATCAGTACACACGTATTAACACGATATGTGCAAGAAAACAGCTTGAAGATAGCCCCAAATAAACCACATTATGTTTATTGCGAGTAACTGTGACGAACGATAGCTTTCGATCACTTTTTCTCAAGCTAGTATAATCAAGAGTGTTTCAACGAAATGTGTCATAGAATAAACAGCCAAACCCATAAGGTTTGTCTCATCATTTGCAGAAACCGCTGTAATCGTATTGCCTCGAGAGAGAAAAATTTAAAACGCTTTCACGTCAAATTTTTGTACCTATTCATATGGTAATATTCCGGCAATTCTACAAGGTTGATACAGGATGAACACCACTCAGATGAACGGCGCTCCTATCGAGGTAGGCGTTTCTAATAAGTTTATTATCATTCATAACTGCTAACGATTTTCATAGTCATAGGCAATCGATTTCAAAAAGGAACGCAGGACGTGATCCTCGTTCACCTCAGATCAAATCGATGGTGGCAAGGTCAGTACTTGACTTCTGGTCACGTTATCATGACGTAACAGTGTTGACCAGACAGCCACCAGATCCACATCAGATGAGACCGAACGACTAGATGTGAACGCTCAGCCGTATAAGTTTGCAATATCCTCCTAGTCAATTATGAACCGAATTATTAGACTCCAGTTGCGTCATTATTGATGTTCGTTGAATATCACCTTCGGGACAGAATATGAACATGATGTTAGCACCAGTATGATACGATTGTAGTGCAAGCATTTCGGCCACTGATCGTTAACCGTTGGGTTAGACAAATTCGACTGACCTCACCCAAACTTTTAACACCCAACGTTCAAGTTATCAAGACAGTTAGCATCTGTCTTCCAGAGACGATCTCGTAGCCCGCTAACGACCGTGTTTTATTGTTTATCTGTGACTGCATGGCCATGGCTAAGTTCATGAAGTAATGTTTAGCATACTAGATCTAGAAGTATGCAGTGTTGACCGTGAGGGCTTGAAGGTATTTACTGAAATCTAAAAATATGTTCATTGTAGAAGTTTACTTTGTTTACAGATTACTTGTAAGACTTCCAGCAAAGGCGTGGGTAGTTTGAAAACCTAACCTAGGCTGATCTGTCTCATCGTTGTTAATTTCGCTTGTTTGAAGGAAGGCTTCAAAATGAAAAGAACTTTGTTAATATACCTATTACCTAGAGGCAGACACTTTCAAGCGATGATGTACGTTTCGACCCTAACCATTCGTTTGCGACTCAAATGATTGTCCACTGTAATAGTTTTTTTCAATCTAGGCGGGATCTGTGTTGCACCTGTTTCTCTTAGACTAACCGACTATCCTGTTCTGAAAGACAACGAATCATGTCGCTTAGTAAAAATATGTAATCCATTAGGAATCAAGCAATTTGGCCTGTTGACTGTTACCAGAGACATATTGTTCTGATACAGGTCGCAAACCGTTAAAAACAGTCAATTGTTCATTATTCATCAACTATTAAATGTTATGGCATGCAAAGCATGTTGCCGTTTTCTAACTAAGCCTGATCGGTTATCAATATATTGTTTCAGGTCCTGACACATTCGGTTTAGTTAATCACAGGGCATTAAACATCATGAATTATTCGATAACACTTCTCTACCGATTAACGCATTTGAGTTTGGGGAACTATAGTAGTATACATGAAAAAGGGCACGTGAACTAGATTTATCACATGACTGCGAACTACTCAAAGTTATACTTTGTTCACCTGCGTCCTAGTTTGAATGTATCAAATCCGTGCTGTGCGACAAAACTCACATCTAACAGCCTGCTGGTTGGATAGACAGTCACCGTGAACATTTAACCAAACAGCAATAAGTCTCCTTCAAACGGAAAGTAAAAACGGGAACCTTTACAGATACCGACGACAAATGACGTGTGAAGCTCCTAGTTTTTCCCAGACAATATTGAAATAAATCATTGTCGTTGCACATGGCTGAGAAAAAAATTGAACCTACGAAATCAAGATAAGATCTTTACCGATACAATTATGTTGCTTTTTCCTTGGTCAAAATATGGATGTGTGCAAAATTCGTAAAAACGAAGTTACACACATTATGCCAGACTTTAATTTTCGCTAAAAAGAATGATCTCATAGCAGATACATAATTTATAGAGTGTAGCTGGAAATGTTCAAACAAAATTCATAAACCGGCTGGAATAAAGTTAACGGTATTGTTACCAATCTTTTGCAAAGCATATATAAAGCTCACATGGCTGAACTGTTAGGAAGAAAACGGTTTGTCATCATTTCTTTTGAAATTCTGGGAGATTCCTTTGTTTCAAACAAACCTGTGAAAAGTTATCTAGACGTATTAGCCAGAATAATGAAAATCAGTCACAGAGCATAACTCATGCAACAACACAGCAGTGCTATCTTCTTTTTCCCAAGTTGGACTGAATTGACCCATCAAAGTTTAAAAGAAAAACGAAGATAACAATTGCTTAGCCTATGGTTTATCAATCAATCGTCAATTTTCGTGTCTTTTAAAAACCGAATGTATTCACCTAACGACCATCAAAATAATGTTGGTTGACGGTAGCTAAAATGAATCAGTACAGGCACAGACACTCTTGAACCAATCGCCAAATTGAGTCATCCACCGCTAGATTCGCTGACAGAACAGTGTCAGTCGCCAGCATTCCACGTTTACATCACCCAGATTTCCAAAGAGATTGTGATTCCTCACTTTCTTTCACAATAATGCACCTTCACGAGTGAAAGGTATGTCGAAAGTATTAGTTCATCTGCAAGTTAGTTTTGTCAGATTTTGCCTGTAGCTGCCGGCAGCAGCATTTGAAAGAAATATGCGAAAACTAAGTTTATCACAAGAATTTCCGTGATTTATAAATCAATGTTCCACGAGCAGTAAGCGTGTATTAATTGGAATTCATAAGGGGTTTACGATCGATTTTGTGTTCGATGCCACTTGTTAGGTTGTGTCAGTCATACCTCAGTCACACACTTTACTGACTGAAAAGACGCTAGAGATAGGACTTACTATACAATGAATTTCGAATGATATTTGATTCATGCGTCACTAAGGAAGTCTTATCACTAAATTTATTCGTAATCGACTTTAGGGGCCTACTGAGCAAACAGACAAGCAAATTGAGGTTAAAAATTCACAAATCCGTTTTATTACAAATCAACCGTAGGAAAAATGCCCAAAAAGAGGAAATACTGACTTGCTCATATCCATCACATACGGTTGCAAACAAAAACGTCGTCATCGTTTCCGTGTGTTCTGTCCCGAAGTACGTGAACCCTTCACGTGATAAATCATGCATCATTGATGTATAATCCCCCTCCAGAAATCATGTCGCTTTTAGGATTGTAAACTTATGTATGATCCACTTTGAACAAAAAAGCCAACGGAGACCGAAATGAGAAATCAGAGACAGATACATGCCGGCGAAAGTGAAAGTTGCAATAGTCCCGTAATTCAATCAGTTGAGGTAATTCGACACTGTAAAACTAAGGCAAGATTTGAACAGTAGTTGTTTGGTTTTGTGATCACATCATCTCACCGAAATGAGTATGTAAAAGAAAAGAAGCCGCGTAACAAGAAAGCCACATCAGTAAGCAGTGATGCGATGTTGTTTGAGGTATTCGCGAAACAACCAGCAAGGTGTTGTGAGCTCATTGAAGTTCTGTCGACCCAGTACATACGATAACCGACGAACAACGAAGCTTATAGGTGGCACTCTAAAAATATCAAGGACTCGCCTTATTTCTCACTACAAAGGCTTCTGGAAAATACATTTTAAATACTCCACAGCTAAGTTCCAAACGAGTAAATTCACTCACAGAACTATTTTTATGTACATGGATAAAATGCAGCTGGCTCAATGAGTAAGGTAATCATCATAAAATCGAAGTGTGCTCCAGTAACAGTAAGACGCAAGCTAAAGGAGAATTAGTGACTGAGAGCAATCCTGAAATTGATCTTGAACTTAGAACCCCTATGTACGTGGCAAAGAAAACACCTCGGACTTACAGTAAGCAGCTGCTGGTCGTAGTATGTAGGCGCGCATTTATACAGCTACACCAGTAGTACAGAACTTAGAGCATGTCACTGGGTGGCAGCAACGTCACATCATTGGTCCAAAACGTAACAAAGAGTCTGGCAAATAGACCAAGATGTACCAACGCAAGTGCTTGTTTAACTGTCTAATCGTAGGAGTGGTCATTTGGTCGATTCTGATTTGCTCGGTGGTTTTGATCAGATAGGAAGTGCGTATAGCCGTATCACATGTTCATGGCGGAGACAGGGTATAGATTTGGCATCAGTCAACATAGTGTCACATTTACCGATTTATTTTGAACTCTACTACTTCATCGAGGCCAACAGGAGGACCACTAACAACGTATTTACTTAATTGAAGCTTACCAAATAGTTGAGTTGGTACCTGATACGTGAAAAACAAAAAGAAACGCCGTAACAGGTGGTACAAGTAAACAGTGGGCGAAACAAACCTGGAGAAAATTAAGGCCCATAATGTTGTATCCAATCAAACACAAACGATAGCCTTTGAAATCTCGTCAGGAAACCACAATAAGATATCGTTATCATCATACAACAGCCAAAGGACAACCGCTTCCAGATAAACCAAGCACTCGTAAACAGATCACGATATGGAAGACGATAGTCCGGCATACACTAAATAAGTACAGATCAACGAGGCTTATTGAATGGACCAATTACAGTCAATAGTTGGTGGAGCCTCTCCGTCCAAGACAATTCGGTGAACATCATCGTGATTAAAATGGCACCCCTATCTTACGATTTAAATGCACTGGAACTGTAAGCCGTTGGAGGCAACCGCTCTCTGAAGATACCCAGCGCGAAAAGGCTAGATATCACAGTCATAAAAAGGCCCCGCTCGTAAGGTTGTACCAGAAACCCCACCTTCAATAGAAATTGAAGAAAAAACATACCGGTACCATAAACACAAATAGGACTCCAAATGAGTGATTTGGGATTTCGTCAATCACTCCAACAGATCTGATATGACGTTCAAGGCAGGTGAAAGCCTACACTATATCAAACAGCTATCAGGAATGAACAAATCCAGACTCCCATTAAAGTTTGGGCAACATCTTTCGGCTTTTACTAAACAGATGAATTGGTACCTCTAATCTGTTGACAATGCTTTCAGCTGCCAGAACAGTATCGTCGGTTAGAACAATTTCGCCCGCGTATCCGATCCCCCAAGTTTTGGTGTGTGAGAGTAGTCCAACAAACATGTGTCAATAGTTGATTACATCACCTTTGAAGACGTTTCTCAAAGCAAACTCGGATTTAGAAAGACATACTGAACAACTCTGTCCTGGTCCATGTAATCTGCTTAATATCGGTAACAAGTTGTCATAAGTCAAAACCCGGCACAATATTTAACCACAGATTATTTTGAGAGCATTAGCAAACATATGGACAAATTCTTACGCATCGCACAGTCTTACAACGTAACTGTCAGCATAACAGTCACTTTGACACCTAAGAGGACAAGAATGGTCGATTATTTCTGTAAGTAAAAGTGGTTAAACGGCCAACTGGCTATGAAAATGCCAGAGTAAAATGTAGCCTTTTCTTCAAAGATAGGCTCTCCGTGTGAAAGATAAAACAGTTAGAAGCAGTTTGGAAGTAGCCGAAATCAGACCAACCCAACCCAGGCTTGCTGCTATAGATAAACTGACTCCTAAAGAATAGCAGCTTACTTTATCCCAGATATCTCCAGTGCCGACATGTAATCAATGCTGACGCTCAACCAGCATACGCAGTTTGAAAGTGCACAACGGAAGTCAGTAGACGGAAACGTTGTCCAAATTGAAACGAACAACACGGCGTCTAAACCACACATGCCGAAGAGGTCAAATATGTCTAGATAGAAAAGCGTCCTGACAATTTTACTACCTTGCTTCATTAATTGCCCTTACTTCATAAACGATTAAGTTAACTGATGGAAATTATTACCACAGTGAAGCTGAGTAACTACCATTTCCCTAAAGTTTTCATATACAGAACTGCCCTGTTATTCACCCTGTTTAAGGTGGTCAGTATACCTTTACAGACAGCTAAGCAGAACAGAGTACCGTCTGTATACCCTACATCTGTCGACTTAGTATCGGGGAGGAAACCAACAACAAGATCATTAGACTACCTAAGCACACTACACAGAATGTTGTCCGCAACTCTATTATAATAATGCCACTGCCGACAGAATGACAACTCCGACACCACCGAGCCCTGTGTGTCACGGATGGGCATTGACATGGAGAACTCCAGTCAGAATCCGAGTCAAAAGTCCCACCGGCATGACAACAGGGGACGAGACATTCCTGGGGAACCTGCCAAGAGCAAACGACTTAAGAATATGACCCACTTAGCAGCGAGGAGTTTGTATAACTAAAAGCTAGCACGCCTAAAATGGTTTTCACGATGGCTGGAATAGAAATATCGATTTCTTTTGCTATTTGGCTAAAAGTAAGCCACGAACAGTTGATGAAGTAATTTACGTTTTACGTTTGCGACTGATGAGAGTAAATGAAGCGTTAACATATCGCAATATGTCTTCTTTCTGTTCTGATGAAGTAACTGTGACAAGTGTTGAAATATGAACTATTGAAAAACTGTGTTAATTAATTTATTCATGTAACGTGCGATCGAAACCAGCAAGCGCATACACGTTGAATTTGAATTGCGTAACAGAGCGTGTTGCTATGTTGTTGACGCCGTTTTGGTTTTCGTTCGTGTAAGTTGTGTGCATGGCTTACAAGGCCTTTGGCTCATGCTGGCTTTTGTAGTTTCCTTTTACAGGACTGTTGATGGAACCCCTACTTCGGAAGAACGCTGTCCCCCGGTGTCTCCACGTTGCTCTAAAGTTGGTCCGCAGATGTAATAGACAACCAGAATAAAGACGGCCGGCTTGCATGTTACATTCATAAGGCAATGGCAGGTTCCATCTTGCTGTTCACTTTCAGTGGGTGTTTGAAATATAAAAAGGAGGAAAAATGAACTATAAAGACAAATGTTACTGGACCCAAATGAAGGATCCATCTCAATGGTGTACGTGGATCTATCAAAAGCAGAAGAAGCCCGTCCAACGAGGCGCGCCGCGTACAGGTATTCGTCCTGATAAACTGAAGCGTTCATTTTGATAGACTTACAGTGTGCGTCATTTCCACACACGCACAATGGCAGTGCCAATGGGCTCACCGGGTGCAGTTGAGTGACTAGATTGAAATTTATATTTGCACTACTCCTAACTCAGAAGTAGTCAAGCAGTTCTGAATAACAAATACAACAGAACGGTTACTGATGAGTAGTCGGGGATTTGGTTAATTTCAAATTGAACATCACTCACAATTGATCGCAGCTGTCGCATTCCCATAGACTTTCCAGTCG
>LUCH01018407.1:0-14595 GCA_013368495.1 Paragonimus heterotremus
ACGAATTCTCTGGCCGAGCGTCTTTTGCGGTCACAACAATAGGAGCCTTGTTTCACAGCGTACGATGGAAATTCTACCGTTAGAACTAAGTTGGCTGACAATAATTTGCAAACCAATATATATTCATCTTCATTCGTCGGAAAATTCAACACCTCTTCCATCAAGAATTCCGATAATTACCGTATTAAGGAAACGTTTCCTTCGGAATTGAAGTTTTCACATGGTCACTACTGATCATGACATCTTTTACGGTCGCTGTATCGATTCTCCATGTAGTTTCGACATTATAGGTAATGCAGCTGGCCGAAACACCCCATACTTACTGGACTACGAACAAGGCGTCCCTGTCTGGCATATCCAGTTGTACGTACAAATAATCATTTGGAGTTATATGGGATGGACAAACCAACAACCATCTGCTCGTACAAGGTAACACGTCCCAAAGTTGCCGGAAACTTATCTGAAAGAGCTTCGTCTTTCTGACTACGACACCCAGTTTCCTCTATGGTGAAACACACAATCGCTCGTTCTATCTGATTTTTCGAGACTATCGGACGTGCATCTCCCCATTTGCTGAGACCTTGGCCATTAGACCTCCGTTTTGAGTTCGCACACAATTCTTCTTAATATTGTGGTAGTCGTCCTCCTCGTGTTTGTGTCATTCTCGGTTACAAGCGCCGTATTCCCTTCTTCCTGTCTATCTGTTAATCCATTGAACTATGACCTCCGTTTTGCAGATCACTTGTCGGAGGTTTAAAATTAACTGTGTATATGAGTTTTTTCGAAGATCATCACGTTTTTTTTCCTTCGTTTTATTCAAGTTAACACAAACGGGTGGATCTATCCTGAACACTCTTGAGTTATGTCCATTTATATTCATACATTTGTCTATCACAGCCTGGGTAACGTAGTCGACAATCTTATTCAAAGGTTTTTAGAGAAATCGTCACCTCACTAAGTCAATTTAGCCAAACAGTGACTCCCGGAAATATCGCAGTGAAGATGGTTGCACACCATAACAGATTGTTTAATCGCCTTTTTGTTTAGGGTCGTGCGTTGTCACGAGCTAAGTCTCGCCGTAATTTGGACTACACTGATGTTCTGGAAGATTTGCAAAATAAGGGCATTTCAATTCGTGTCGCTTCTCCCAAATTGGTCATGGAAGAGGCTCCTGAGTCATATAAAAATGTCACTGATGTTGTTAACACCTGTGAGTTCTGCTTTTTTACTGTTGCCTTTTGTGCTCGTTATGCTTGCTTCAGTTGTCGAAGGTTAATATTTGGTCCGACTTTTCAAAACCGTTAGTAGTAATTCATACCAGGCAATCGATTTGTTTAACCCATTTTTTTAAAATGATATCTATCACCAAACATGAAATCCTAGCACTAGATATATTCACTTTTTTTATGCAACAACTTTTGGGGCCGTCTGTTGATAGTGCGGATATAATACATTGCAGTTACGTGGGGCGAAGGATAAAGTTGACTTTAGACCCCTAGTCTTAGATGTCTCAGTCAAGAATCCGACTAGTACGACTGTCGTGGAAAGCCTATGCTTGGTTTAGCACGTAATCCCTGTAGCAAAAATAACACGTGCGAATAATGCAAGGTATAATTGGGGTTAACATCCTATTTTTGATAGTCACAAGTGGCACATGGTACAGCCAAGATCGCCAAGTTTTGGTTTTGGAAATCCTGTGTATATTGAGGTTTGATGGGAAACAAAATGGAAACATTCGCGATTATTAGAGTTAATTTTGTGTAGATAACCTCTGTGGACCCACGGATCCAGTTAAGGAGGAAGACTACTATTGAGGTGTGTTTCTGAAGTTGGTATGTTTCATTTAACACTTGAACCGTCGTATGCATTTGGTGTGGATCGTAGACCGCCACGTCTGCCGTGGCCGTCACTTCACGCATGAAGATAACTAGGTCGGCTTTGTTAACTGAGCTTTAGAAAGAATATTCGACTATACTGTGGAGAAAGACTTACCTTGACGATAGTTAATAAGAGGTTGTGTCGTCGGTTTCTAATTTCGTGAGTGATGGGACTTGATTCCAGTACGTGTGAGAAAGATTCATAAGTCCATCTTTCATCACAGTGGCAACTGACTGTTTCCACGGACTATACTCTCCCTCAGGTTCAGGAGCGTATCTTAGAGAACACGTTAGCTCATAATCTGATGTAGAGGCTGGATAAATTTTTGTCTATTTCCGAATCATTTCTGGGAAATTACAGAGCGTTCCGAAGTGATTTCTACCTGGCCGCATCTGCTTTCTCTCTGTTGCGTACAGTCCACCCGCCTACTAATACGAGCTTCGAGGTCGAGCGGTGGAAGGGTTAATTGGTGGTCTCCCAGAAATCGTTGAATTAAAACGTTTGGTTGGGATGTCAGTTCGGTCGCTTTCTACTGCAAAATGTATGCGCGATTGGGAATGAAGACTGCTAGTCATATTGTTCTTATAAGAGCGTGAAAGAATGTGTATTCTGTCTTTTGAGAGTTTGGTTTATCTGTGATTTGCTGCTTTGATGGTTTTAGCGTCTTTCATACTACCGCTTGTGTCATTTCGCTCGTGGGACGGAAGGGTAAGCTTGACGGCGAAGCCATTTTCTCTCTTATGGTTATAGATGGGCCTGGGCTACTTCCTTGGTCATCCTTTGGAAGTTCGCGATAGCTGTCGTTGAACCAGATCGCGCGATTCGCGCAAATGCGGGCAAGTGTGTTTATGTTCTTTCATGATAGGTGTCATCTCGTCGGGACAGTGCTAAATCAACCAACCAACCCGTGCTGATGTTGGAGACTGTCCGTCAGTCATCCTCCAGATCTGTTGGATGCCGTTCGCTAGCGCTAGTTTGTAACCCGTTCTGACCGTGTCCAATCATCCTGGTAGTTCAAAAATTCAGTCGCACTCGATGAATCAGGAGATTATTGTGTCATCTTCCAGGGTTCACAATCCTAGGTCTCCAAAATCTATCGCTCAGTAACTTCATCACGACCTGAGTCATCGCTTTCTGCTTTCTCATTTCGGTGAATTACACTCTCGTTTCTAGGAATCAGTGAATAAGGCTTTACCTACAGAAGATACTTTAGACTCGTGCTGTTTGGGGACGTTTCTGGTATTGAAATGGTCTCTGATTCTCAGTTGTGCAT
This sequence comes from Paragonimus heterotremus, assembly GCA_013368495.1. Taxonomy (NCBI): domain Eukaryota; kingdom Metazoa; phylum Platyhelminthes; class Trematoda; order Plagiorchiida; family Troglotrematidae; genus Paragonimus; species Paragonimus heterotremus. The sequence goes on from LUCH01018407.1 coordinate 3,152, forward strand.
ATACATTAGAAAGGCTACGGCCCTATGTATATTTAAACAGCGTTTTGTACCATTCTGACTACAAGAGAGTAATCCACTAAAGGTTCCGTTTTGGCTTACAAGCCCAAGTAGGTTTTTTTTTTAAAACTTACAATGTCCAATAGTTTCTGGTACTGAGGTTATTTATATGTGCTTTTTCGTGTCCCAACAGGTCAAGCCGCAGGCATCAGTAACAAAGTCCTCAAACTTCGTCCTATTGGTGTTATTAAAGGTTAAGATTTTTGACCCCGTTTTCCTCACAAATTGCACATTCACCGGTGCTTTCAATTAATGCTACTCTAGGAATTCGATTTGGAACCAGTTACCATATCTTCTTATTGTTCGTGCCAGTTGTACTGCTTTCACTTTCCTCGTTCCTTGTTGGATTTGTAAAAAGGTCGTTCGGTAAAAGTGAATAAATTGTGCGATCCCTGCGTTTTCTTTTTGGTATGCTGCTCTGGTGAGACGTGGGCATGTGTTTATATTTCGCACATTGGTGTATGTATATTAAACGTCGCTCGCACATGATCACAGCTTTCGCATCCATATGGACTTCTCGGTCAATTCGTCCATAATAGGAGCACTAAACTCACGTTAATAGGTTGATGATATTCATCTCTGTGGTCGGTTTGTGGGATTTTACAATGACGAATATCAGGCGCATCTATGCAGTATTGCTAATTCATCTTAGTATTATCTAGAGAGCCAGTCTGACAATATTCAGCCGCATATGTGGTCTAGTATGCTGCGTGGTATAAAACTTCTGGTAGTATGGAATAGTTGAAAGCTGTTTCTTTGTAATCCTAGTGAATGTGACGTTTTTTTACCTTACACCCGTATCTTCGTGTTTTGTTGGCTTTCATTTGAACCTTGAAAGTATCCCGGTCCTAAATTGTGCACTTGCAGTTTGGCATGTATACGCGAGTCTTATGGCTAGGCGGTTGTCTGTTATGCTATTAACAAAAAGCGGTAAATTATTAACGAGCATGAGGTAGGGTCAACAGTAGGTCGTTGAATGCGAGATATTGCGACGTTTGAGGCCTCTTCGAACCAACAATACTGGTGTTCACGCGACTTTCAACTTGCCAGGTGGTAAGACGTGCGAAATATTTGAGGTGCTGCTCGTGTTTTTACAATTTCTTGGTTAGTTTTTTAGCGTAGCGTGTTCATTTTTTGGGAGAACTCTGTGGAAACACGAAACAGTGTTTGTTGTAAGCGTTGCTATTGTCTAAACTTCAGTAAACATTGAGAAAACGCAAAAATAGGTGCAAATTAATTGCAAGGAGACAACTCTGTTGGCATTCAAATTGTTCGGCCTAACTGTGACTTCGCTAATTTGTCCTGTGATTTAATTGATATTTTGTACTTGATAGTCGGTATTGCATACACTGTTCCACCGAGGGTTGGATGAGTGTGATGCTTCCATGGAATGATACCCAAGATCAGCAGCTGCAGATTTTATCTTTGACTTCAACATGTGACGCGGATTGCAGCTCTCAGTGCAACAAACTAAGAAAACACTGGAATCTGAAGTTACGTAGTCAGTGAGAAACAGAATACTCTGCAATTGAACGGATTTAAGACGACCGGCAACAAATTCTTTATACATCCCGCACAGTGTTGTGTAACGAAAGCGGGGGCGGATAGCAGACTTTGTCGAAACCTTTTTCGATTACAGTTGTAAGTACTTATCACTTAAACGTGGTGCAGGAACTTCAAGCTTATATACGGAAAGTGCAGAGACCACTCAATCGTGCGCGACTCCCGACTTATCAGAATAATATTTAACCAGTTACTAATCAAGTCACATGTAGTCACTTACTTGATTTGATCATCAGAATACTGTCGCCCTCAACGATACGGCTGGATGAATTCGGGAGGTCGTGATGGCCAAGGCCTCTGGTGGTGCGGTCTAAGAAGAGGACAGGAATATTTTATTGCACAAAAACGTAATGGTGGCTCTTCAGTGTTTCGGAGCTGTGCTTTCCTCTGATAAAACAACTAAGTTGGTACTAAAATGTTATGATAAACTTTGGGATGTTATCTCTACGTAATTTAAACACCATCTTTTTCGACTGCCTTTGTGTATAATGATAATTAACTAGATAGTGTTCCATTGCGTGCATATCATATCTTCAGGACGTACGGTCGTGCTATAGGTTGCACAGCACCAACATGCAAGTGTAGGCAGACTAAGTCTCAAATGTCCAATCAAGGGATTCACGTGATTCATTCCAATCAGACACAGTCTAAGGGGGGCTACGGTCCCACTGGCGCGCTGTGACCGGTGAATCACGTAGACGTGGTAGCCACACATGTGTCTGTATTTGCATCCTAAGTAGACTCAACAACATCACTTCTTAGAAAAGAACCAACTGTGAAAAGTCTGATTTTTGGCGTGACTCCAATCATGACTTCTGCGTGATAATGTAGATCGGAACCGACTGTTAGATAGGTGAAACACTGGGAAACAACGAATAAAACATCCCGGCTCAACACTTTTTAAGTTGAAGAGTAGTTGAAAATGTCGTCCCGGAGCGTTTTAAGAAAATAAGTAGTAGGGTTCCTGAATCACTGGCGCGTAGCACGCACGGAGTATGTGCTTCATTTTCAGAAAAGGATGAATAGTGTCTAATTTATTAACCTCTCTTAATTTTAACTTACGGTGTTTGTGTCTTTTGTTCTTACAGTTATTTCGCATTCATTTTTGGGCTTCATTATCCTTATATATTGGGAACAGTGGTATCAAACATCGTCTCCTGTCTATATGTGTATTTCTGCAAGAAACAAAAGTTAAGTTAAAAACTGATCAATATGTTAAAAAATGCTAGTGCTCATGTCTGACTGTTGCTCACTGCACCTCTGCTCGACTAAGCGGTGAAAGCCTTGGTTACCCGTAACAACACCTTTTTTGACCGCATTGTGGTTCATTCCAGTTCATGTCTGCGTTGCACATTGCTTGATGCGGCGAACATTCCGTCGATTTTCGGCTTCTGTTAGATGGGTCTGTTTTGCCTATTGCTGTCAGCTGTTTAATTGACCTCATCCGTTTGCATTGTTCATTCAACTGGGCATTTTTGTGTCCGATCGGTGTGATGTCATTTTTGTTATCTATCTCGGGGCTCCAGTTGACGTTTAAATACTGCTAGTCTCTGGAAGATCGGGGTTTGCTAAGGCGTATGTGAAAACTTCATACCGTTACCTATAAAGAGGCGTATGCTGTGTAGTACGTTACTACTCGTTTGGACATTTACAGCGGCGTTGTATTCTCGACGGGCTTATAGCCGTTGTGTATGTTACTTCATAGTTTTGATCGCATCCACTGGTTTACTCGTTCTGATGGATATTTTTTAGTCTCTAACCCTCATGCACCCTTCAACTACCTTCGCGGATGCCTTCCGTGTATGCCCTCCTGAGCTTGTATCGTGTGACTTGTAAAATATAACTTCAGAAACGCAATTAGAAAGCCCATTCACACTACGTTGACTTTTTTTTACCTTGTCGACCACTCCCCGAAGTCCAGCTCTTTAAGTACATATTCGGATGCAAAATAGACAACAGTGATTAGCTTTGAATAACAAACCCTGACTTAACTTGGAAACGACAGGGCCCTAGCTCAAAATTTGCAGCACATTCCGTGTGCACATTGATTAAACATCCACTCACTCAGAATAGATCACCTGGTTTGTTGTTTATTTCACGATATCAGTGGATTGTATAACCTTTTGTGAACATTAGTTATTTACCTAACCACTAATTCAAGCAGTCAAACATAATCCCTTCGACCTCAGAATGCTCGCCTAATTATATCAGTAATCTGTTAGGAGGTTGACAAACTCATACTTTGGATAGGAAATCCCTGGATATATACGAGTTTTGGGAGGTCGGTCGGTTCGTAAAATGCCACCATGAAAGTGAGGTGGTCGTTATTAGTTGTATTATCAACACTGTGAGCTACAAGAACCTAATACCGATGCGTTTATTTCCAATGTTTTGGGCTGGAATAGCCGGATAGTTTAAGACGTTAATGTCTCGGCACATCGAGGCAACCTTGTGTTGACATTTAACTCGTCTCACTGTATTAGCTGCTCATCTCTATCACGAGTTTAGTTTCAGATCACCTTGGCACCAGTACAATGATTTGTTGCTCCTAGAGCAGCCATTATCCTCTCAACTGTCACTCTTGGCTGGACTCAGGTTGATCGCCATATACTGATTTTTAATGTACACATTCGTTATTTCCTGGAAATAACGGAGAACCCTTACATTATACACGGATATCCAGCGTCCTGCATATGTATAATAGTGTTTTTGAGTAAGTTTGAAACTTCAATTTTTTGAACTGGTCTCAGCTGGCGATTCCTCACACTACGATTAGCACCTAACAGGGAGCAAACCTCGCGCAGATGCGTGGCTGTAAAAGAAACGGAAATCACACCTTTATTGAGTCATGTGTTTCACAATGGAAAAATTACTTTGATTTATGGATACTTTGAATCCTTAGGAGCAGGTTACGCTTATGGGACTATGTTATATGTATGTTTCGTCCAAACCTGTCGTCATACTTGTCGCACTTGTTTGATATTATAGGTTATCAAGTTATATTCATTTCTCATTGGCGCCAATAGTGCACCTAATGTCAGCAAAATGTTAGAGCTGTGTCTTCCAGAAGTTGAACGTATCTGTTGCACTTAATCTGCCTGCATCAGCTCCGTTGTCAGATCAATTTAATTATTCAACCCACACAGGTAGTCTCGAAGCACTCCCGAATTATAAATGCGCCGAAGTTTCTATCACGCAAAATTCGATTGAGTATTTTCGACCGCATGTACCACGGGTCTACTGCAATCTGAGAAACCTTGCCAAGGACGGTTGATAACCTCCTACCTGTAAATTGTTCTGGGTGGATAATTCCATTAACGAATAGTCTGAACTCCTCTGATGCAAGGTGATTCGTCCTAGCTTCTTTCCTTTTTCCCTAATATATATATATACTTGAAGAATGTTCACGAATGTTTTCCTGTTATGTTTCTGGTTTCTGACCATGGTTGCTCGAGTAGAACCATCTAGGTCACATTTGCAGCGATTGAAAGATTCCGCCCGGAGACTGTTTTCCACTAATTGGTTCGTTTAAGACAATCACGTGTCCCAGTGTATCTGGCAATCTGTACCGGGGTTCTTCCATCCTTTGGAACAACTATTTCCATTTTTCATACAGATTGAACATCACCCACAATTGATCGCAGCTGTCGCATTGCCATCGACTTTTCAGTCGTCCCCTTTCGAACAGCAGAAGCACTAGACTCGAGTTTCGCTCTCATTAGAGCTCGTCAGTAGTGCATATCATCGCCACTGCTAGGACTTGAACCACGGACACGCTGTTCATGAGGCAACCGTGTTCACCACTGTGCCATTGACCTCACGTTAGGCACGATCGAATTATCATACGTGAACACTCAGCTTGTGAGTAATGATCAGGTTGTCCGGTCGCCTCGAGAGAAGACACAGTTACTGTCTGTTAACTCCAATCGATGACCCCTCGACTAAGATTTCTCTCCAAATTGAAATCACAAGAATCATTGACTTGTTGTTCTGTGATTTCAACTTGGAGAGAAGTCTTAGTCGAGGGGTCATCGATTGGAGTTAACAGACAGTAACTGTGTCTTCAGTTACAGTTAGTCGACGAAGTATAATGGATGCCAGAACCCTAGAAATGTCTGGGGTCAAACTAATCACCCTATGGTTTTCGCAACAACCTCGGACTTCTTTCTTATATATGGGAACTATCATCGCGTGACCTCAATACCGAGCGATGGTCTCCTTCGTCCATACAAGTTTAACCAACTGAGTCAAGGCTCCTACTAACGCTTCCTCGCTTTCTTTGAGAAGTGTCAGCGCGAAATCCTATGGATCAGCAGCCCTATTATGTTTGAGAATTGTGATAGGATGGCGCACCTCAGTCTCAATGAGTGATGCAAGGTCTACCGACAAGGGTGCTACATCACAAGTTAGTGGAGGTAACACAGCAGAAGCAGGAGATCAACTAAATTGACCGAGCGTTCTAAACTTCTGGATTTATTGTGGATCATTGTGTTATTTACTTCGTTCATAGCTTCACTGATAGACGATCGCCTGAGACCAGTAGCATGGATAAGCTTGAACCGTTTACCGCTGTTACCTGAAGAAGGAGCGGTTTCCATTTCCTTGACTTTCTCCATTAGCCAAGCCTCACGATTGGCAGTCGGGCTGCGTTTGGGCTTCTTACGGGTGTCCCTGCGAAACTTGTGGTATGAACTTCAGGGAGGAATTTTGCGTCTGGCTTCTAACAACTCCAAGGATTTCTCCGAGGTTTACCGTTTGTTTAATCGAAATGGCTGGTGAATGGTATGTTTCAAGCAACCGCGCAAATCAGTGATCATTTCCACAAAGCCTCTCCGTCGATTAATAGGCATTCGTTAGAGTACGACCACCGCGTGAACTCGAAATCAGCGCCGAATGTGAGATTGTCGGTTATCAAAGCTCATGGATGGTTTGTTAATTGTCAAGTGTTAACCACAATTGTTTACGCAAAAGTAACTAAGTGTGAAGTTGAGACTGCTGTGGTTTTCATACATACGCACGTTTATTCATTGGTTCGGAAATTGTTGCATTTTGCATGGACATTTTGCAATCGTTTATCTCAATTGCATGTCGACGCTGAATACCCATTCTTTAGCCGCTTGATGTTGATATTCATTTGCCTAACTTACTATATGGTTTGGAAATATCAGTTACATTTAACGGGACGTCGGCTTCAATTCTTTTTAGCCTCGCGGACGCCTATATCCAAACATTACAGTTGATGAACGACGATTCTGATGCAGATTTTGCAATTTTTGGGAAGACCGCCGCTGAAATCGACGACGATCTGGCTCATAGGGACACAATAATTAAGCATGGTCTCATTAGTGATCTCTCTGATCCACAACTGTCCAGTAATGCGGATATCGCGACTCCCCAATCGGTAGACGATTATTTGGCAGCGTCTACTCCATGGACCAGACTCCACTCTTTATTTTTCTCGCCGTAAACACAGTTTCTACTCATCTTGACCTTTTCCTTTTGTTTATCTTTAGGGTGTTATTGCAAGATACTGAGCTGAGTAAAACGGGCCGAAGAGCCAAGCGTATGCCCCTAGTAATTGGCGGGATCGTCGCCTTCACTGTGTCAACTGTGAGACTTGTTTCAGCTTACGATGAATTCGTTCGATCCAATGTGTTGACCGCGTGGCGTACACCGGAGATTGCCAAGGTTCGTTAATCATTCTCGAAGATGCCTGTTTACTATACTTGCTTTTATAATTAGGTTTGATTTACTTATGAGTTGTGTGGAAGGTCTCATAATTTAGATGGGACCCAATTACGAAAAACTTGGGCTTCAGCCGGGTCCGAATCAGCAACAGAGACAGCATGCTCAAACGCTGCAAGAGTTCTACCGGATGAGTTAGGAAGCTGCGCCGGGGGCTCAGAACTCACTTCCACGCCCAATCCACTGTGCCGTATAGAATTCACCAAATGATCCAGCGAACTGATTGCTCAAGCGGGATTTCTCAACAGTTCATGTTGAAATCCATCAACGTTCCCTGCATGGCTTTCTAGCTCAGCCGATAGAGCGCTTGCCGTTTTTGGGCATGCCGTTTCTGTCACTGGTTCAACTCCAGCCGAAACCGAGATTTTTTGCAATTTGGTTTCATTTGAGTTTGCTTTATTTTCGATATCCATAATCATTATTATAAACCTATTTCTACTCATAAACTGCCACTTTTTTTATTCAGTTCCATCAAGTTTCTCCCTGTCCTTTGCTGCGTTATATTAACAGATTTGCCCGACACATAATCCGGTTGTAGTTTCGCTAATGTGCAGCTGGTTCGTGATCGGTGACCCCGCAAATGTTTACCTGTCGATTGGTAGCTCTGTGTCCTGGTACTTGTCCATCATCTCTAAGAGTTCTATTTGTTGATCCTAAGTACGTAATTTTTTTCTGATCCGGGCGATATAAATCAACTAAATGGTCACCAGTATTTATGCGATTGACTCCCTACTTCCGTTGTCATACGTGGTCCATCTGATTCTATAGTTGTCTCAACTAGTTGTTCAGTGTTGTGCACTCAGTAAGTGAGACGTTGTACATTTACCTCACAACAAGAACATGTGGCCATCTCATCTTCCTTATTAACAATACAGCAACAACCATTTCTCACAACCAACGAGCGAACTTTATTGGGAAACTGTAGACTGGATTTTCGTTAAGATGGTCTTTATAGAAAAGGAAGTATGCACAGAAGTGTTGGAGACAATCGAGACAACACTTTACGACCAGTGCAAGTTGTCATGGTGTCTTTTGTCATGACAGCGGGTGATTTGAGAACCGGATGTGTGTAACCACCAAATCGACAATCTAAATGCCAGACCGCCCTGCGTGGGGTAGTAATAACGTGCACCTCACCATACTGTGCTTTTATTTTCTCTTATATGAATAATCTTGCCTTCTTAGATGTCCTGTCTGCCTTCTTTGCTTAATGCTTTGCGTCATGGTCGTTCTGCTTTGGTGTTTCTTCTGACTTTCGGCCTGCTGCCCGTTGTTGATCAGTCTTTACGTCGTTATTGTTCAATTGATTACCGCTAAATACTTCCCACATTCATCGTCACTTCTTCAGTGGCATGACAGATCAGAATTCTTGATCATGAAACGCACATGTGCACATTACCTGTGCCTCCAACTTTTTCTTTATTCACATATGGTCCGCATTTGGGCCATCGACGACACGTGCCTGCCGTTACTCGTTTCGACCTTTTTTCGTTGTCTCAATACGTTGAATATGTCCGACTTAGTCAGTTTGTCATTTGGTAGTGTGTTGTAAACCCTCGGAAAAGTACGTTTGTTCGTCCACGGTATGAAAATCGCATTCTCCTCCTCGTGATAGATAAAACTGAAAATCTTGGTGCCAAGAATAACGCGATGGTCCCCGTTAATTGCTCCCAAGATAAACTAAAAGACGGGTGCAGAAAGCAACTTTGTTCCGTTCCAAAAATGTGTGCGTTTAGGAGAAAATTACAGGATATTTATATGATGTGTAGCTATCTGCGAACATTCTCGAAGCAGAAGATCGAAGGACGGTTAACAAAAATAGTAGTTATGGTCACTAAGCCACCAACAAGCATAGCGGATCAAAGGTCGAAAAGGTAAAATATATGGCAACGGTTACCTCTCGACTCGTCAGGACATTTCCGCTCATTCTGATTGGGTAAAATTGTTTTGTCGATGATGAAGTAGAAGACGGTTTGGGACGGAAGAGATGGATTCGTTAACATAATGCTACTTAAATACTGTGCCAGTGTTTAGGGTATGTTGACTTGAAGCTCCGGTCTCTCCGAGTCCTCCCATCAAAGGGGCCAGGTAGGAGCAAGCAGTAGGATGGCATTTAGGTTCACTAGGTTTTTTTGTCGCTTTATCGATTGTATGGATAGAACACACCGTCGCGTGTTTAGTGTACCATTGTTTTCATGGTGGTTAGACCGCTGCTTTCCTATTGCAGATGAAGTGGTTAGAAAGATATCCCCATGCTAGGATCATTTCGAGCCTCCAGTTGTTAGCCGAGAGCCCAGGCGTTTTATCCTGTAATCCAATAGCTTTCAGTATTACTCACAAGTGCGGCATTGCCTAGAGTGTGCCTGCTGCGTTCTTAAGTAATAGGTGTCGGACGACGCTGCCTTATTCACTGTATATCTCTGGCTCAGACTCTTCCTTCGCTGTCAAAGGAATCACCGACTTCGAACCGGGAACCCCAAGAAGACGGCACTCGTTACCTATTGTTGATGACTGTTACTCTAAAAGCTTCGCATCGGTTTTTGTAATACTTGAAATTAGAGGCCTCAAGTAGCCCTAGGAATCGTATTTGAATTCAGATCACCTGCATAAGCAGTTAAAGGGAAGACCTCGAACTGGTTGCAGTAAGCACTTGCTATTAATGGGACAAGGGCACAGATTTATTTGATGTCCACCAGCATTAAGGAAATTCGTGTTTGTCATTATTTGACATTTATGACATGCAACGTCACAAGTTTTAGACTGATTGGTCTAACACAAAACAAGGAACTTGACGAATAGCAGAAGATATAACATTGAAACTCTTTGTCCAATCCTGATGCTGCATCCTAAAGTGACATTCGGAAAAGTATTCTCCACAGTTTCTCAGGTTATGCGTGAAGGATCGGGAACTGTTTGAATGGATCATCCATGCGGTGATTCGAAAAGTAAGTTCAACAGAGTAGTTTCGTAGACGTCGTGACTATTGGAATCAGTGTCACGATTTCCCTCAAACGTTGATACCGGAGGAGCCACTGAGTTTGAATCGAGCGCTTCATTGTCCTTCTCTAATTCTGCTTCGTCGGTCATTACAGTATCTTCTGCAGCTGGTGTCAGATTTCATAGGGTTGCTGTGTCCTCACGGTCGTCGAGTTGGCGGACGCGAGCGTATGTCGGATTACATTCTACCAACTCAACTTCCTCCACGTACGGATCGTATTTCGACGTCTGGTTTTGTTTTCGAAGAAGGACTTTGTCGTAGTTCATTAACCCACTTGATAAGGAGAGACCCCTGGAAGCTCTACGGTTATGAAGGAACATTCGTTTGTGTGGAGTACAACTGATCGCAGTGCACAGTAAAGAACGTACAGAATGAAGCGCATCTGGTAGTACAATTTCCCAGTGTTCAATACCACGGCTTTTTGATTTGAGTAGCAGTGGTATAGTTTTCCATATGGTACCGTTTAGACGTTCAATTTGCCCGTTTGACCGTGTGGAGGAATGTAAATAATTCTTTCGAAATGAAAGCAGAACCACGATCAGAATGAATGAATGGAGGCAAACCAAAAACGGAAAATAAATTGGCGAGGCAATTAATCACTGTAGAGAAAGAGGTGTCGGCGGGCAAAAGGGAAGCGGGAAAATTAATCGATAATCGTCAAGAAGAATTTGTTCTTTGAGGATGAAGGGATGGATCCTTTAAAATCAATGCTTAATCTCTCGAATGGTTGGGTTGCTTTTATCAGAGGTGTGTGTGGCGGAATGAATAAACGGGGTATGGTTCCAGCACAAACTTTGCATTGAGCAGTGATTCGTTTGACATCCTCGAGGCTGAACGGTAGATTGCGTGCACGGACTAGATGGAACATACGGATACATCCAGGGTGACATAATGATTCATGAAGTGTTTTTAGATCGACAGCATGAGCAGTAGAGTAGTTGAAGTTGTGCGACAGAGTATCAGCCACACGATTATCAGAGCCAGGACGGTAAAGAATGTCATATTGAAAGTTGGAAAGTTCCAACGCTGTATTTTCTCGTTCTTGATTTTCCCTGTCTGTTTTTGATCGAACATAAAGGAT